>NW_023611557.1:0-42982 GCF_013339725.1 Rhipicephalus microplus | reverse complement strand
TAGACATCTCTGTCAATTCCAGTTTTATTGGGAAATATTTGATGTAACAGCTTGAAACTTAATTTTGTTACGTCATGATAAAAGTAAGTCTCAGATTAATTCTTGTTTTATTTATTTCGGTACAACTGCGACTTCTTTCATGCCGACTCAAGACAAAGCTAGCTGCTCTGTTCTGAGTTTTTTTTTTCTAATTTAATAACCAAGCTTACTTGTGACAGGCCCCAAAGATAACAAGCGTATTCTAAAATTGGTTGAATGCAAGTGAGGTACGCCATGCTCCTAAGTTGAAAATCTGCACATATTAAATTCTATTAAATATAGTTCTATGCCACTGCATTTTTAGCAACCACTTATTCCACAAGTGATTTCTAGGAATCTTCTATGTAGTATTATATGCTACAAACAGACCCCTTCTACAGCATGACAGTCCTATAGTTTTTTTTTTCAAAAAACTATCAAACAGTGACATGTGGCTGTGGTTAGAACACCCCATTGAGAAACATTCGCCCGGGGTTCAATTCCGCCATTGAACAAAAAGTTTTTGTTATTTATTTTGTTTGCATCTTTCTAGATGTTTTGGTAAGGGATAAGATTACGAGTTTTCGCTCACAACCAACGTTGCCGATATATACGCCGGTGCCGTAATTACTGCAAAACAAGTTCTTTCACGCCTAATAAAGTAGATGACTGAACTGGTTAGTTGTGCTTACTTATGCTTAACACACGGCGGCCAGAAAATAGACGGGAAAAACAAAATTTTCTGTCTGTCATGCATTACTTTCGCGCTGTTAACATAAACTATTTAACGCGGTCGCGTTAATGTTCAGCTGCCTCGAGATATGTACCTCATTGAAAATTCACATAGAAAAGTGACAACCTTTCCATTGCTCGGGAATTTCAACCCGATTCCCGTTGCTAAAATTGCGTGAGCAAACGTTCTTATTTTCGCGTATGCAAGCTCGTATATTACTCATGGCCGCAGAATGCCCCAAATCAGCGCTCATTTAAAGTGAAAGAGAAATTCCTTCACCCGGAAACCATTCTACATGGCTGTTTTCTCATCCTCATCACTATCACCATCACCACCAGCATCACCACAGCCACTGCAGGGCAAAGGCCTCTCCCATGTCCCGCCAATTAACCTTGTCCCGTGGTACCATGCGTTCGCTGACATGTTATAACTTAAAACGTGTTAATATCGTGGGGCCACTTGATTGTCGTCTTCTACTCACGCGTTCGACTTATCTTGGCATCTAATCAGCTACCTTGAATGACGAGCGGTTTTCCCGCCTACGCCCCCCGTGTCCGCTGCAGGTTCATTTCTTGTTCTTGATTTAAACCGATATCCTTAACCCTTGGGTGTTCCCTGACCCATTATTGTCCCTTCCTGCCGATTCAGCTTACGCTGGTGAATTTCTTGTTGTTGTTCACTGGGTCGTCCTCATTTTAATTACGCCGTCACTTAATTCTCCGCAAAGATTCCCACGAAACTCTAAAGATGAGATGAGGCATGCATGAACCCAAACATTCCACTGCACAACTAGGACACGTTCTCATGCAACCAACGTACAAACGACACTTGTGATCTGGCGTGCGCGTGTCGCAATAAACACCAGCTGCACGCTTTATTAACATATCGTCGAGCATCGTTAGGCGGATAACATGGATGCTTCCGAAAAATAAACAAAGCCTCTTCATTCTCTGGCATTCAAACCGGAATATCTTGTTCTCGTAGATAAGACTCCACTATCCGAGGCAAGCTTATACACGTGACAACCCACATGCTTACTCACAGGGACATGCGTACAATGGTCCTGGAATTCTACGTACGGGGTTCCGAGCTAATCTCTCCAGGAGACATGCATTGGCCACGGGGATGTGACAAGGGGAAGGACATTCATCAGAATGACCACCAGACTAGGGTGCATTGGGCCTTGTAGGCTGTTGGAGTAGTCGTTCAATTGATGCAGTTCTCCGCAGATACAAAAGGAACCGATGCACCACCATAAGGCAGACACACGCAAGGCCTGTCGCGTATGCCATGGCACAGAAGACATAAGACGCCTTGCACCCAATAACAAGAGAGGCGGCGATGTGGGATGCCGTGTTCGAGCAGTTGGCTTGAAGAAGCGCTCGATCCTTCATGCATTGACTCTTGATACGGGTAACAACAAATGAAGATGGATAAAGATTGTCACTGGCCGGCCCATGTGGAAAGGAACGTAGACGCGTCTCTGTGCGATCTGGAAACCTAACCAAGGCTGGCCAGACACTCTCGACCGCCTTTCTCTCTCTTGTTCTTTTCTTTTTCTCTTCTGATCCTTAATGTTAGCGACACCAGCGAATAGCGTGGACTGAAAGCGATGACCTCATCGCCGCTGTCCCAACCCGTACGCAATGCGTGGCATTGTTGCCCATGTGCGCTTGTTTATCATCACGGACTCCGTGGTATTTCACTGGTTCATTTTTTTCTCTCGGGTTATTACTGCTTTTTTTGGTTAGCGAACTCGCTATTCATGTTCTCATTTCAACAATCTCTCGATGCACTTTCGGCTCACGTTTCCTTTTCGTCGAGCGCATAGTCACCAGCTGTACGATTTTCTTATTTCTTTACGGTTCGGAGTCACCCTCGGTAGCCGTCATTTATGTATTTATTTATTTATTTATTTATTTATTCATTCATTATTTATTTAGTATCTTCACGTCCTTATAGAGCGCAGCTTTTTGGGAATGTTGGTAGATAATTTGGAAGAGAATATAAGCGCACCGATTGTGAGTTCGTGTATGTGTACACACATGCTTAAGTTTGTCCGTCGGTGTTTATAGGTGTGTGTGTTTGTCCGTATGTGTGTCTTATACGCTTGTTACGCAGGCAGCCTAAACCGCAATTCGCTGATGTTATACGGCACACAAAACTTCGGTTATGCCGCTAACCGCGGTCTTAAGAAACCGAGCTCGCCAACCTCGGTTCGCAGAGTAAGGGCCAAACCTCATAAGCGCGAAAATGCACGCCACAGCGACGAGCGACGCTGTGAGCGACGAAACAGGGCGTTCGCGTGACGTGTCGCATGCTCGTTTTCGCGCGATCGCTCGGTTCTCGAGATTTGGAAACCGTCGCTCATCGCCCGGAAGTGCTGGGCTCAAGCAGCCAATAGCGAAAAACCGGAAAAGACAAAGACTACGTAGGTGCACGTGACCCTGCCTGAGTCACGTATGCGCAACAAGAAATAACGCAATGTTTATTACGCATGTGCATACAAACAAGTGCTGCAAAGTAATAATAAACACTTTCCATTTTATTACACAACAATATATCTTATTTTTAAATTGCATACCGCTCGCTACGTGGTATTCTTCGTGCGAGTAGACGGCCTCATGCCAGCAACAGTGGAATTCACTCGCCGAAGCCGTCGCGTGAATGAGGTTTGCCTGCGCTAGCGACTGATCGCGCGAAGACGATCTACGTCGCGTCGCTCGTCGCTGTCGCGTGCATTTTCGCGCTTATGAGGTTTGGGCTTAACTGAGAAAATGGCGGCGCCCACCATTGACTGTTGAGTGCATGTCGCGAGCGCGCGTGGTGTTTTGTGTCGCGAAAACGCGGTATGCGTTTGCAGCTCTCTAGTCACTGTTTTACATTGGCGAACCATTGATTGATTGATTGATATGTGGGGTTTAATGTCGCAAAACCACCATATGATTATGAGAGACGCCGTAGTGGAGGGCTCCAAAAATTTCGGCCACCTGGGATTTTTTAACGATCGGCAAACCGTGGTTGGCGCTAACCGCACTTCAACGCAGTTAAACGAGGTTAATCATAACAGCTTAACTGGGTAGCTTGGGCATTAGTGCTAAATGAAAAAACGCAACGCTTAATGAGACCAATTACTAATTTCCCACTGCAACTTCCTTATGGTCAAAGTGACATGTAACAACCGCTCCGATATGTAAAGCACTTGCATACTAGTAAAACCAGAGCGAAAACGACGGATAACACAAATAAACTATAACTTAAACATCTTCGCGCGAGGGGCGCCAATCTTGAACGAAGTGCGAAGGTGGGCTGCTTTTTAGGAGCTTGCTCCTTGCGCTAGCGCCCAGCCCGGTGGCCATTGGCGTGTACACCTTTGTTTCGACTGTACACTTCTCTGGCCTCTGCTCAAGGTTGCCGCTTCAGTCACCTCTCCGGTGATTACAACAATGCTCACGAGAGGGCGCGCCGCCACCCAGAGCGTTCGGCTGGAGAATGCATCGGCGAAGGAGCGAGAGAAAACGTCAGCCATGGAGGAAAGGCTCCGGGCAGCCGAGAAGGGCCTATCGAAGGTCGCGAAAGGGAACGAAGACGCAGGTGACGGCGGAAGCATTATGGCGACGACCCCCCGTGCGGGAGAGATGAGGGAAACAGGCATGACAAAGGCAGATACATTGGCCACAGGGCCCAGCTACCGGGAAGTAGTTTTGAGGGAGGGAGGGAGCAAACCAGCAGCCGTGACTCACGCTAGTCACCTAGTCAGCAGCCAGGTGCAGGTTTCAGAAGGAATGTCTGAACAGGTCATCATCGCCGGTGACTCAAATTTAGTCCGATGCGCAGCGGCAATCAAAGAAAGGGTGAAAGGCGACAAGAGAGTTGCGATAGGGACGTTCCCAGGACAAACGCTGGGGACAGTAATGAGTCAAGCGGGTGAACAACTCGCAGCTAAAGCTAACAATCGTAACCTCGTTGTAATTGCGGGAGGGTTAAATGACGTCCTGAAAAAAGAATCGTCAGGACTAGCGACGACCTTGGCGAAAGGGGTGGAGGACATGCGCACCGTGTCCCCCCAGGTGCAAATTGTAGTATGCACAGTACCGGAAGTACCAGTACGCAACGTCAACCTGCAAAGAGCGGTTGTCGACGCAAACAAAGAGATATGGCGAATTAGTCGAGAGAAGGGCTTCGAGGTAGTGGATTTAAACAGGGAAGTGCACAGGTGGGGTGGATTCCAAAGAGACAAGATTCATTTCGATAAGAGGCTTGGACACGAGGTGGGCTGGCGACTGGCAGGACGCGCAGTAGCTTTTTTGGGGGGCTCACGGGCCCTTCGGAGTCCGGGGTAGCTCGTAACAGGGAAAACAACCAGGAGGACGCTTTGACAGGTAGAATTGCGAAAAACCAGAAAAAAGGTAAAAGAAAAAGGAAAAAGGCGCGTGTTGCAATTAGTTACATAAACATGCAGGGTGGCAGAAAGAAGGCAAAATGGTTAGAGATTGAGGAGCAGTTAAACAAAGAACAGATAGGCGTGTATGCGGTTACAGAAACACACCTTAGAGACTTGGAAGAGCCACCACATATTAAAAATTATGTTTGGGAAGGGTGTAACAGGACCATATCGGAAAGGAAAGGTGGGGGTGTAGGAATGCTAATTCACCGCGGAGCCAAATGGGTTAGAGTGAAACAGACGTGTTCAGAGCACCTCTGGGTTCTGGGCACAGTAGGTGGAAAGGAAACGTGGCTAGGGGTAGCCTACTTGTGGACGGGGAATAACTGCAGAGAAAAGAATCAGGAGATAGTGGATTGCATGAGTGCGGATATTAAGGAATTTGGTAATGGGGCCGAAATCATCCTTCTAGGGGACATGAATGCCCACATACATGACCTTGACGGATATTCAGACACCAATGGGAAGTTATTACTAGATCTTTGCGAACAACATAGTCTGGAGATAGTTAACACGGGGCCTAAATGTGACGGCCAGATCACATGGGAAGTCGGAAACAAGCAATCAAGTATTGATTATTGTCTCATGACTGAAGGAATTTACCACAAACTGACAGAAATGAGGATAGACGAGGAAGGCATTAACAGCTTGGGTAGTGATCATAAACGAATAACATTACAAATGGGATACGAAACTGAAAATATGAGCATGGAATCAAAGCCTGGCAGCTCGTATTTAAATGACAAACAAATAATAAATATAGCCGCAAGAGTCGAGGAAGAAGTAGGCGAAATACCAGGCAAGGACTGGGAGTATAGTGAGCTGTTACATCTAATGACGAAGGAGATAGGGAAAGAGAAGAAAACTGTTTGCTGGAAAGGAAAAAGGAAGCCAAAAAGTTGGTGGAACAAGGAAATCCGGGAGGCGATCGAGAAGCGACGCGAAGCATCACGGGAGCATAGAAAGGCAAAAAAGGAGAAGCGGCCGCAGGACGAAGTCAAAAAATATGGGAAATATATTTAGAGAAAAAATCCCATGTACAGAAATTGGTAGAGGCAAAAATTAAAGGTGAAAGTGAACGCTGGATGACAGAGATACACGAAAAAAAGGAGGCCGCGCCTAGGATTTTTTGGAGCCACATAAAGGCGCTAGGTAGGAAGTCTGTCACAACGCAACAACATATTCTAGATGAAGGAGGAAATCAATTGGAAGGGTACGAAGCGCTAGGTTACATCCAAAAGGTAACAGCCGATTCGTTTCAAAAGAGCGTCCAGGGGATCTCCCCGGTGAGTAAAAGTGTGGCGGAGAAAGCAACAGAGGAAGAGCTAGTACTTGATAATTTCAACTGGAAAAAGGCCGAAGGAAAAATTCCAAAGCGCACTGCCGCGGGTTTAGATGGGATTCCCGTTAGCCTCATTAACGAACTAGGACATAACACTAAAGAAGCATTGTTAAAAGCAGTAGAAAAAAGCTTAAAGGACGGACAAATACCGGACAGTTGGCGACAAAGTAGAATGAACTTAATCTATAAAGGCAAGGGAGAAAAGGACAAGATTCGCTCGTATAGACCACTAACCATTACATCGGTACTATACAGGTTGGCGATGCAAGCAGTAAAAAGGAAAATAGAAACATGGGCCGAACATAACGATATTTTGGGAGAACTTCAGAACGGATTTCGAGTCGACAGGCGATTAGACGATAACCTGTTTGTTCTCACTCAGTGTATAGAAATATCTAAAATAGAGAATAGGCCCTTGTACGTGGCTTTTCTAGACATCACTGGGGCATACGACAACGTTAATCAGGAAATTTTGTGGGATATATTGAAAGGAATGGGCATGGGCGACGACTGTATACAGCTTTTGAGGGAGATATACCGAGAAAATACAGTTTGCATAGAGTGGGAAGGAATGCGTAGCAAAGAGAACGTTGAGGTTAGCAGGGGTCTGAGACAGGGATGTCCTTTGTCCCCGCTGTTATTCATGCTGTACATGGTGAGTATGGAAAAAGCGCTAGAAGGTAGCAACATTGGTTTTAATCTGTCACACAAACAGGGCGGCATGATGATTGAGCAGAAGCTTCCAGGTTTATTTTATGCGGACGATATTGTCTTATTTGCGGACAGTCGAGATGATATACAGCAGCTGGCGAATATATGCGGAAGGGAAGGTGAAGCTCTTGGACTAGGATTCAGTGTAACGAAGTGTGGATTGATGGTATTCAATGATCCCTGTGATCAGACGGTGTCCATACAAGGCCAAGAAATACCGAGGGTAAGTGAATACAAGTACCTTGGAGTATGGGTAAATGAGAGTGATAGATACATGGAGGTACAAGAAAAAGCCTCGGCAGCAAAAGGAAAGAGGAATGCGGCAATAATGAAGCACAGAGCGTTGTGGGGATACAATAGGTATGAGGTGCTTCGAGGTCTGTGGAAGGGTGTAATGGTTCCAGGGCTTACTTTTGGGAACTCAGTGGTGTGCATGAGGGCAGAGGTGCAATCGGGAATGGATGTAAATCAAAGGACTGTGGGACGCCTCGCGTTGGGTGCTCACGGGAAGACGACAAACGAGGCTGTAAAGGGCGATATGGGGTGGGCAGGTTTTGAGGCGAGGGAAGCGCAGAGCAAAATAAGGTTCGAAGAAAGGCTAAGAAATATGAAGGAGAGTAGATGGGCAGAGAAGGTGTCCCGTTATTTGTATAGGAAGAGCGTGGACACACAGTGGAGAAAAAGAACTAGAAGACTCACTAGTAAATATACGGCTGGTATTGTGAGCCATATGTCAACAAAGAGCGTTAAGGGAAAAGTCAGGGAGGCGGAGAGGATTTACTGGATGGCAGCTATGGAGAAAAAACCGGCTTTGAGTAACTACCGA
Organism: Rhipicephalus microplus; assembly: GCF_013339725.1. Lineage (NCBI taxonomy): Eukaryota > Metazoa > Arthropoda > Arachnida > Ixodida > Ixodidae > Rhipicephalus > Rhipicephalus microplus. The sequence continues at coordinate 34,908 of NW_023611557.1, read as the reverse complement.
AAGGGCAAAAATGAAATAAGGAGGGAGGCATTTTACGATAATTCAAGGGGAAGCGCTTTACTGTTTGAAGCGAGATCGGGCTGCCTTAGAACGCGTAGTTATAAAGCAAGATTCAGTAAAGAAGAAGAACAATGCACATGCTGCGGGAAAGATAAGGAAACGGCGGAGCATGTTCTGATTGAATGTGGAGATATCCACCCAGGTGTACGTTTGGGCACGAGCCTACAGGAAGCCTTGGGTTTTAGGGACAACAATGGAAAGCTGAACACACCCGCGATTGAAATAAGTAAGAGACGGTTAGAGTATTGGTGGCAGAAAATTAGAGAGAAAGGACAAAAATAAATATTGGAAAAATAAAATATGGACAGTGTGCCGTAAATGGCAGAGAACTTGAGCTGAAAATTTACCTTTTTTTCCATTAAGATAGAATTTATCGAAGTAGAGGCATTAGGCCAACATAAAAAAAAAAGAAAAAACGTTTTTTGTTTTTTTTTTTGTCGAGCCTGGTGGCATACTTGTCACCACCCCGTTTTAAAGGGGACGCTCATAGCATCCATCCATCCATCGTCGAAGCGCCACACAAATACCAATGAAGGTAACGAGCTTAAAATACAGGTAGTCGCGCTAGAAATAACAGATAAATACAAATATCTGGGTGTATGGATAAGCAATGGGGCCGAGTACCTAAGGGAGCACGTAATATACGTGACGACTAATCGTAACAGGAATGCAGCGGTAATGAAAAACAGGGCACTGTTGAATTACAATAGGTATGATGTTGTGAGAGGAATACGGAAAGGGGTCATGGTTCCTGGTCTGACGTTCGGCAATGTGGGGATCAAAAGTTCAAGGAAGATTATAAATTAAGCAACGTGGATTAGGTAGGCGTGCCTTAGAAGCTCACGGGATGACACCAAATCAAGGAGTACAAGGTGATATGGGATGGACATCATTTGAGGGCAGGGAAGCCGGCAGCAAGATAAAATTTGAAAAGCGATTGAGAGAAATGGGGGAGGAGCGTTGGGCTAGGAAGGTATTCAGCTACTTGTACATGAAGAATGTCGATACAAAATGGATGAAGCGAACCAGAAAATTGACTGGTAAATACTTAGAAAACAGCAGGGGGCCAAACCGAAAAGAATTATCGGTTAAGAAGAAGATGATGGAAGCTGAGACCGATATGTCGAGAATTCGCATGATTCAGAAGTCCGCACTAGAGATCTATCAAACTTTTAATTAGGAAATTGCCAAGAAAAGGATTTATGATAATACTCGGGGTAGTTCTCTACTGTTTGAGGCCAGGACGGGAGTATTGCGAACCAAGACATATCGGGCCGAATACGAAGGGGTAGACATGGTATGCAGTGCGTGTGGAGAGGAAGAGGAAACTGTCGAACACTTGATAATGTTCTATAAAGGGCTTCGCCCTATAGCTCAGGATGATGGCGCAGAGCTTTTCAAAGCACTGGGGTTTAGGAACAGGGAGGGCAAAATAGACTTTAACCGGGTATAATTAACTAGAAGGAGGTTATCTGATTAGTGGCTAAAGTCAAGGAACAAGCGAAAATTATACCCTTCACTGAACAAGTTTTTACCCTCACTATTCAAAGGAAAAAAAAATCAAGTTTTTGGTTCAGTAAGTATAACGGCTTGGTGGCGTTAACCACCGCGTGGTCTCGAGGGTACAGCATATCCATCCATCCATCCATCCATCCATCCATCCATCCATCCATCCATCCATCCATCCATCCATCCATCCATCCATCCATCCATCCATCCATCCATCCATCCATCCATCCGTCCGTCCATCCGTCCATCCGTCCGTCCGTCCAACCGTTCATCCGTCCATCCGTCCATCCGTCCATCCATCCATCCATCCATCCATCCATCCATCCATCCATCCATCCATCCATCCATCCATCCATCCATCCATCCATCCATCCATCCGTCCGTCCGTCCATCCGTCCATCCATTCATCCGTCCATCCATTCATTCATCCATCCATCCATCCATCCATCCATCCATCCATCCATCCATCCATCCATCCATCCATCCATCCGTCCGTCCGTCCGTCCGTCCATCCGTCCGTCCGTCCGTCTGTCCGTCGGAATGGTGGCTCTGAACGGCCACGCGTATTAGGAAGCTCGCTAATTCGTGTTTTCATGCTAACTAATCAGCAGTCATGCTTCTTGACAGCTTTCGCGGATGAAGGGAGGATGAAAAGTAACACGAACATAGCGGCGCGCTGTTTTCACCGGACTGCCGGGCCGTGCTACCGGTTCGATATATGTGTTCGAGTTCTAAAGCATTCGCGTTTTATTTTCTTTCAAGCTAGTGCGACCTCATTATTTGCATACCTCAGTATGTAATAATGCTGTGTACCACTATGCATATCTGACGAAAAAAAAATCAGATCGCCTTTTTTTTTTTTCGAAGAGCACCCAATGAATCGGTTTTTGATGGCCGGCGCGCTCGCCTCTTCGTGACTTCGTCCACTATGTTCTCGTCTCTTCTTAGGCACAGCAGCCCGAGACAAGTTCCTATGATGAGAGCTACGCACGGGTACGAAAGCCCTTCCAAGCACCCTCACCTGTGTGCTCTTAACGCCGTCGAAGAACGCCCGATAGCTCCATGTCTGTCATTTATGAGTGTTTGGTATTTGACTCATGGCAGCGGTCAGGATGGCATAAAGAGGTAGGTGGTTAACCTCAGGCTAGTGAAGGCACTGGTAAAGGAAATGCGATGTCCGATGATTCGATTCTAAGTGCCAACTTCCAAAACCAAGCCACCAACCCTACCATGATGAATCCGCCAATTCTCGTCCAAAACCAACTTCAGAAGTATCACTTTTCTTTTTTTTAAAATTCTTCGATTTAAAAACTTGTTGGGCACACATCAGGAGCCTGTCGATTTGTTCGTCTTACGTACAAATGAAACATTACTGACTGCAAACTATATGAAGTATTTATTGACCACAGATTAAAATTAATTACCTGAAATTCACTGCTTACAACACATTTCATTCACCTTTTTTTTAATATAACAGCGAGTGCCTTGAAATTGTGGTATGAGTGATTTGTCAACAGTGCATCACGATTCTCGCATAGAGAGTATAAGGATAACTTACGTTTTATATACGCACCGAATGTCCGAAACTAAACCGAAGAAAAAAAAATGCTTCAGAAACTCAGCGTAAACAAATACTGTCTCTTTCGAATCACTCTCTTTCATGCAGCGGAAGTCGTTTCAAGGTATTCAACTTCGTGTTGTTTTAGTTCTGGTTCGTGCTTCCGATAGCAAGTTTCTTTCCATCTGTGGTGTTTTGTCTGAATCTTCTTGGATTTGAAAGTTAACTATTTCTGTATTCTCTTTTTCTCATTTCCATCTCCGGAGTAGTAAAAAAGTTATGGCGCTTATCCGACGTTGTAAAATTACCGAATTTTACTAGAATTACTTGTCTCAATTCTTTTGTATGGTCTCTCCTCTGGAAAGCGAATCATTGGACCTGCACTGAGTTTATTATCACTATGAAGTCCGCGAGTTGAGTATGTTCACTCATTTTTTGTTCTTCACTTTAAACGTATACTCAAACCGCTGCATGCTGTACACTTACACAGCTACTTACAGTGGAAGGTAAACTTATACTAAGCTATTTAAAACGCGTGGACAGACACTTCTGTCGCTGCGTTTGCAGAAATGGTATAGCAGGTTCGCGGTAGTTGTCCCGCAACCTTGCAGTCTGCAGTGCACGTTAAGGCTTCCTCGCATTTTGTTTGAAGAGTTTGCATGCTCTGGAAAAGCACTCGGTTAAATGCCTTGCAGTGAAAAACTAAAATGGCCATAGTGATAAGCCATCAAACGAGGTCTCAAGATGTACACTGATGTTGTTACTCTTAGTTTAGTTATTTTTCCTTTATATGGTGGATACAAGTTCGGTTGCTATCAGCGAACTTAAAGGGAAGTCATTTATTTTTTTAAATGCGAAGCATTTCTTAGCAAACTTCGGCGACTTTGAGCGTATCTATCTATCTATCTATCTATCTATCTATCTATCTATCTATCTATCTATCTATCTATCTATCTATCTATCTATCTATCTATCTATCTATCTATCTATCTATCTATCTATCTATCTATCTATCTATCTATCTATCTATCTATCTATCTATCTATCTATCTATCTATCTATCTATCTATCTATCTATCTATCTATCTATCTATCTATCTATCTATCTATCTATCTAGCTAGCTAGCTAGCTAGCTAGCTAGCTAGCTAGCAACCTATGACTTCTAGCTCTTCTGGCCGTTTCGATAATGGTATCGATACAAAACTTGGTATGGCATAACATGACTGTATGAAAAACATATTTGACTAGTCATGATACGAAATTCATGACATGTATTTCATGACTTACATTTCATGTATCTGCAGCTCTTGCGATGGTTTCGTTCACATGGCATGTTGAAAAACTGGTATGATATGACATGATTGCATGGCGAACACAAGCGACAAACCCTAACATGAAAGTCATGGCATTCGTGTCATTTAACAACATGACTACAGGCCACGCTCATGCTGCATTCGCGGCCGTTTCGCTAGCGTAACATAAACCCAATTTGGTATTAGGGTACGTGAATGGATGACGAAGGTATGTGACTGGTGAAAACATGATAATCATTAGATGCGTGTCATGTAACAACATGACTACATGCAACACTCATGATGCGCTCGCGGCCGTTTCGCTAGCTTCACTTGTACAAACTCGGTATTACGCGACGCAAATGAATGTAAAAGGTATGTGACTGATGAAAACATGATAATCATGAGATGCGTGTCATGGGAGAACATGACTACATGCCACAGTCAAGGCGCCAATATATTCCAACGTGAGGCGGTGTGCGAGCTCGCCAGCGTTCCTTTCGTCGCGTCACGCCGGCGTTGCGATGCCAGGTGCCGGTTTTCCCTTATAGTCGCTGGCGTGCGCCCCGCTGCGTTGCTTTGACGCATGCGCTTTTCAGCGCGTCCGGTGTCCCTCCGTCACGAAAAGAGGGAGACGCAGTGTTGTCTTCGTAAATTGGATTGAATTGAATAAACTTTTATTTGGTCCTCCAAAACACAGATCACTGTGTTGCGGGCAGCTCTCACGTGGGGACTGAGATGCCAAGCTCCTCAGCCGCCTCGCGGGCTTGGTTTGTCTTGGTAAAGCTTCTGCGCGAATTTCACACCGGTTGCCATCGGGCCGCGCTGATGGACGCTAATCGCGCCGGTCGCGCCTGGCGTCAGATTGTAGAGTTCTCGCGTTTTGTTATCGTAGCGTCGCTGTGCCCAGCGTGCGCGTGCGTTAACGCTACGTTGCAGTATATTGGGCCCTTCATGATGCGCTCGCGGTCGTTTTGCTAGCTCCACATATACCAAGTTTGGTGTTACTTGAAGTCAATGGATCACGAAATTTATGACTGGTGTAAACATAATAATCCTCGCACATGTGTCATGTACAAACATGACAACATACTTCGCTAATAGCGTGTTCGTGACCGTTTCGCTAGCTCCACATATACTGAATTTGGTATCCCATGACGTTAATAGATGGCGAAGGTAAATGACACCTCCAAATATGATAATCATGACACGGAATTCATGTACATTATCATTTACCTCTAAGTCTAAACGCCTCCGGATTAGCACTCACCAATTTTCTTGCGCAGAACATGCAATAAATGCTTTTTCCACTCTCTCCACACGCAAGACTATCGTCTTTCGATGACATTCGCAGATTACATGGAGATACGAGGCCAATTTTTTGATCTACAATGCCCTATCTGCACCATCGACTCTTCTAATCCTCACACTGCTACTATATCCTAGATTACTCTTTCACCCTCTAGCTATGTCCGTGCTTATATATGCAATGCATTACCATCTCACCTCCTTCGCTTTCGCCTCCTTTCCTTCCTTTTCGTGTTAACATAACGCCTTCTTCCCCTCACTTCGGTTTTTGGCCACCCGCTGTACTAAGCTGGGCATTTCTCTCTGTTTCTTCTCCCATTTTCTGTGTCAGCCTTAATCTCTGTTCTGATCTTAGTATTTGTTGTGTTCTTTTTCTTGAAATCTTGTTCTGCCTATTTTTCGCTGGCACGGCTGTTGAAAAGAAACTAAAAACTTTCTCCCAACCGCGCCGGTGCGTTAATCGAGCAATGATGATAACGAGGTACACTGATAGCAAGCATAGAAGCGGTACGGGTGGATATATAGTAGAAGGAGAACCAAACGAACAAGTGGTCGTTGTGTTCCGAACAAAACGTGAATGATTCAGAGCAGCAGTTGTGCTCCACTAATTGTGCCATCATACTATACAGCACGTAATTTTATAGCATGTCATAACAACAGTCGAGGTGAGTATATTGCGTGTTTAGAAAAAAAAGTGTTTGGCAATTTTGTGTGCACGGTACTCAACTAATGATGAGTATAAAGCTCTCCCAGTCAAACCACCGAAACCTGTATCAACACTGTTTCAATCTCACTGGGAAAAATTATATCGTGGGATGCTACGATCCCATATGTGTTTAGAAAAAGTGCTTACCGATTTAGAGTACTTGATACTCTACTACGGGAGAGCAGAAGGACGTCTTCTAACAAATTACCATCAATGTGACGTATAGTGGTCCGTGCCGTGTCTGCGTTTTGAAAACTTAATTAACGATTTATAGTACTTCGTACTCTACTATGTGAGAGCTGAAAGCCGTCCCGTAGGCCTCATACTGCGTGTTTATAAAAAGGGGTTGACAATTTAGAGTGCTTGTCACCATATTACGGGAGAGCATATAGACCCTTTCACCATAGAGTATCCTAAAATTAACTAGAGGGGACTCTGGCGCTACGATCGTTCAGCGATCATGGGAATGATGGGTATAGTACACAAATTTGCCTGGTCTTCGCGATTGCGGGCGGCAAATCGTATTTGCAGCTTCGCTTATTGTTAGTTTCTATTTCATTTCGAAGGACAGATTGAACCCTTTTTAACATCGTGACCTTATTCAAAATGGTAAGCCCAAAACACTAAGGTGGTGATGCGCCACCACTGAACAATTGCAGATTTTGTTTCGTGAGAAAACAGCTCCAAAACACACGAGCACACATGGAGCCAGAAGCACAAAGATTAGGCAAATATGTGGCTACACATCATCCCCATGCTCGCCGCCATAGACACTAGCGCCCGATATCCCTCTAGTGTATATTAATAAACTCTATGCCTTTCACTGTTTACAAACACAGCCACTTGATGACATCCCATTTTGTCCAGCGATGTGCCTAAGCAGAATGTCTGGTCACGCACGTTCCTTTTATCTGAAAAGGTAAAGAGAGAGATTTCTTTAATTTAAACGGAAATTGAAAACATGCTTTCAGTTTCGACTTTAGTAGCTGGTAAAAGAGGTGGCCGGAAGCTTTCTAGGGTACAGCGCTCGAGACCTTGAAACTGTCTATAGCCGTCCCGTCACCGAATATGCAAGTAAAGACTTATCGCCGTCCTGTGGGAACTTGTGTGTGTGTGTGTGTGTGTGTGTGTGTGTGGGTGTGTTTAAAAAAAGTGGGTAACGATTTAGAGTTCTGGGCACACCACTAAGAGAGGGTTTAATGCTGTCCCATGGGCCTCACGTTTGAAGAGGCTCGGTTGGCACGAATTGCGCCTTTTAGTTGCTGGACGACTTCTCGGTTTGTGCACACATTTGATCTTGTGTGATTAGAAAAACGTGGGTAACGATTTAGAGTACTAGGTACTCTACTATTGGAGGAATTAGAGCTGTCCCTTGGGCCATTTTCGTATTCCTAGAAGCGTACGTCCTTGGAAGGGCAAAAAGAATATTGGACCTACCCGCGTTACGACTTATGTAAGCCACCATTATCACTCTGAGTGGCCTGCAAATCTCCTTCTTATTATTTACCTGGAAATTTTGCTCCATGCAGCAGCCGAAAAATATTCTTCATGCAGGTTACAAATGGTGCTCATACTGTAAGCGAATATACCGAAACCCTTTAGCGGGTTCCGTGGAAGGCGAAATGCAAGACACTGCGAAGAAATCAAGAATGTGGTGACCAAGGTGCATTGCATGGCTTTGACACACATGTGGTCGTATTAGATAGTACACTCACAAGAGCCGAAGGAAAGTGCCTTCTGTTTCGACTTGCGAACATGAAATATTGAACGAAGTTGTACCGAACACCAGACGTGTTGATAGGGGGGGGGGGGGGGGGGTATGCTTTATTCTTATTTTATAGTAATGGAAAAACCCCGTGCAGAACGCGAACAGGAGAAACTCACTAGTATGTTCTAATATATGCAATGATAAAATCAAGTCGACGCGGTAAATACATGAAAAAAATGGGCAATGAAATAGTTAAAACCTCGTTTGCACAGTACCACAGTACTTGTGCGTGACAATAACCAGATAATCACTCATAGGAGTGCACATTGATATTCATGCGTCAAAGGAAATATTTTTGATCGACCGAATCAGCCAAGTAAGCAAAACCTTCAAGGACATCGATATAACAGTAATAATTTAACTGTCTTCCTTCAGTGTGCAGTAGTTAATGTCGCGTGAATTTAGCCACAGCAGGTGCTTTTTTCTGCAATTACGTTTCGTTGTCTGTATTGAGCATAGTGTTGAGCAGCTGATGCTCACAAGACTGTGAGATTTGTCATTCTTCAGAGCAGTGCGAACCATTCCTTACCTGAAGCACGAAATACGCTAATGCCTGATTGGCGACTGGTAGCAGCAGCGTCGTCTGCAGTAGTAGCGCATACGACAGCACGGTAAGGGGCGTGGCACAAGAGGGGGCCAAGGCAAGCATACTGTCGTCCTGCACACCTCCACTTCACGGCGACACACAAAAAACAATTTGCATTTGAATTCAGTCAAGATAGCTGGCCGATTAAGCATACTCTATGCTGGAATTGTGAAACGAGACAACGCATTCTCCAGCTGCAACAAAAACGCACCGAGCTACAAACGTGGTCAATTACCAACTCTGAAAAGTGTACATGCTCTAAACCATATTTGTCCTCTGCTCAAAACTTCTGTGGCACTGCGACCCAGATTTTAGGCATTGGTTCATGCAGTCCCATGAGCGTACACATGCAGTTGTATTGCAGCAAGAAACGGCTTCTAGAAGCCTATGTGTCAAAATGGCGTGTTTATGAAGTGACCTGCATTCAGTGCATTCGTGGACTGGAGAGCTGAATCCACAAAGGGCACACGGAGGAGCATTCTCTATTGATATGTGGGGTTTAACGGCCCAAAATCGCCATATGATTATGAGAGACGCCATAGTGGAGGACTCCGGAAGTTTCGACCACCTGGGGTCCTTTAACATGCACCTAAATCTGAGCACACGGGCCTACAAAATTTTCGCTTCCATCGGAAATGCAGACGCCGCAGCCGGGATTTGATCCCGTGACCTTTGGGTCAGCAGCCGAGTACCTTAGCCACTAGACCACCGCGCAGGGCGGAGAAGCATTCTGAAGTTGAGGTGCCCAGCACAAGGAGCTTCGACGGCGATAACGGAGAGCGTTCCTCGGGAGCTTCGTTCCTAAAATTTGCCTGATCGCCCCTGCAATCGAAATCAACATTATGCGAATCTCGGGGAGGCAAGGCGACTGTGTTGTAACTTTACTTGATGAGCGAAGCGCTACGAAATTACGCTAAATATATGTACAAATGTTGTACGCACACACATATGTTGAGCGGTTGCATATATTTTATATAAGCAATTGATTACAGTTTCGTAATGATGCCAACAGCCACATAGTTATTAATAACCCCACAATCGGTTAGCTTATGCAGCACTAGTGCTTGCGAGGATTGTAGCCATAGCCAGTGCGACGTCTATCAACTTCAGTGCATGACGCTTAAGCATACAACTGAGGTTAACAGGACGTGACACCTGCATTGCAGGAGTACATATGAAATATTTATTAAGTTATACAGCCAGCACTAAAGTTACAACTGATGTTTTACCAAGATTTCACCGGCATAGAATACTTTCCCAAAGCCGTTTCGAGACCTTGCATGGCTGTGAGGTAGAATACTTGATTGACACGCAGAATTCTTAGGTTTGATTGCTGCGGAGACCATGATATATATGCTATGAATTCGTCTGTTACACGGTGTCGATGTCACTTTTCCTTGAACCTCTTTCATTTAAATTACCAATGTCCCTTGTCACCGTTCCTGCCCTGCTTAGATTTAAAGTGTCCATCACATGGGTGCATAACAACATACGGCGCCTGGGGTAGAGGCTAATGTGTCACACCTGCTTGGAGGAAGTGTTTGACGATGTACGCGAGGGGATCTCCATGTGATTCACGTTATGACTAGAAAGTAGTATTGATCAAACCAATTCACTTTGCCATACTAACTTTAGTCTACCTCAAGTGAAGGAGGTTGTCAATGATGAGTGCACGCGGTAGTCGGATAGATAGATAGATAGATAGATAGATAGATAGATAAATAGATAGATAGATAGATAGATAAAGAGTGAGAACAAGATAAAGGTTTAAGAGAATTTTATTTCCAGATATGTTTTACATAGCTTATGTGCACGCAGAAAGATAAACAATGGTGATCATGTGTTTGTACATTGCAAGCTGTTATATACAGCGAAAATAACTTATTTGTGTATGCAGTGGTGTACAATGCAAAAATTGTACAAGGACAGAACATTCATGAACGTTGAGATGAGTAAACTTTTATAACCAGTAAGGCTGTATGCCCAAACAAGGGGGGTCATTCACAGTGCAAGGTGACGTTTTTGCATACACCTGTGAGGACAATTTGCGCTCGTGCTGGAGAACAATATTGCACACAAAAAAGACATGTTTCTAAAGAAGAAAAGGAAAATAACGCACTGCAATTTCACAGTGGTACAAGCTCTAGCCCACCTCCTCAGTAGGGAAGGAAAGGCATGGACACTTTGTTGTTTTTACAATAATGAATCACGTAGGCCAGCGTCGGAAGAAGGCCTCCTTTCCAAGCATGACTAGTTCTTCATTCAGATGCATAAGCACTACGTTTCTTGACCGATGTAGCAGAACAGCGAAGAATAGACCACCAAACTGATTCGTAGAGCTGCGATTGATAAATGTTTCAGGTAGTGCAATTTCCTATACAGCCACCTTTTTGTAGCTGGTTTCGAGTCAAAATATTTAAACCCTTGTTTTATTAGCCCGGAGAATCTTGAACTACTGCTCAGCCGTACGTAGTATTTCAAACAGTAATAAGAAGTCTTTAACTGCTAATAACCTTATTATATATATTGACGGTATGGGGCACTTACGGTCGGGGTGGAAAGCAGCCAGCATGACTGTTTTTCACAGGTGAAAGGCATACGAACTTCCGTAATACTGGTTGTGAAGGCGAATGTGACATTTTGTAGCGGCACATTTCTGCGTTAAGTGGGGGCAGCGGCAGAGTAACAAGAACGAAAGAGAGCAAACGCGGGGCACAGTGAACGAGGAAAAACGGCAATGACTCGCGGTGCCACAAAAGGGCGCGCTGTTCATCGTCCGCTGTTGTGGAATGCACCGATGCTTTGCCTTGCGCAGTCTCCCGGTTAGCAAATCATTCGTGCTACGCTAGGTCTGCGATGTTTGACGTTAAATCGGGCTGGAGGAAATTGTGCATACCTGTCACGCTATGGACCTTTTCACTGAAGGCTCCCTGGCCATCGCCATAGTCCTCTATGGGCTGCTGTCAGTGCGCGTGACGCCCCCCAAAAATGCCTTGCGAGGCTGTGACGTCGGCTTATGTACTCTAGTGCAACAGACCAGAAAGCAGGAAATCTTCCTCTCTGTAAGAGGTCCACATAGCGTGGTGTAAAAACGGCATGTAATAATACGTGGGGTTTTACGTTCCAAAACTAAGATATGTTTATGGGAGTCACCGCAGTGGAGGGTTGCAGAAATTTTGGCCATCTGGTGTTGTGTAGCGTGCTCTGACAGCACACAGTACATAGGCCCCTACCATTTTGTTCCCATCGAAATGCGACCGCCCCGACCTGCAGCCATGCACCGCAGCCCCTAATCCACAAAGGCTGACTTACGTGCATGTCCCTTTCGAAGCTTTGCCTCAGACAGTCGCAAAATCAAGACATCCAAATAGTGGCGCAACTAATTGGCAATAGTCACTATCGTATTGGGAGTAGTTTTTTTGCTTAGTTTAAAGCCAAGCACGGTCGTAGCAAAATGCGAATGCGTTCAATGGTGTGAAATGCGGTATTTATTTATTCATTTATTTATTTATTCAGTTACCCTCAAGGCCCGAGGGCATTACAGAGGGGAGTGGGTACATACATACATGTACAGCATACAAAGCAAAATACAACAACAGAAAAATTGCAATCATCGCTTGCTACAGGGTTGAACTGAGGCTACGTACAAATAAAATTAGTGACGGCAATTTTAAATAAAGCAGCATCTTTTATACCAACAATATCACAAGGAAGATGATTCCAGCATACAGATGTTTTTGGCACAAATGCATTATGAAAACACTTGGTGTGCGCTAAAGGAAGTCCTACTTTATGGCGATGATCAATGCGAGTGGAAACGTAAGTTGGTTGGGCCAATAATCTGCTTCTGAGTAACGGATTGGTGAAGTAAATTTTATGGAATATACACAGCCGAGACACTTTCCTGCGAAGAGACAGTAGGGGTAATGCTAGTGTAGTTTTCATTGATGTGACGCTCGAGGTGCGATGGTAATTTGAAAGTATGAAGCGCGCTGCCCGATTCTGCACTCGTTCTAATTCATAGATAAGCGAGTCATGACCAGAGTCCCAAACAGATGCTGCATATTCTAATCTGCTACGTACCAATACTTTGTAGAGTAAGAGTTTCAAGGAAACGGGTGCCTGATTAAAATTTCTTCGAAGGTAACCCAACGTGCTATTAGCTTTACCTGCAATATATTCAATGTGTGTCTTCCAAGACAATGTAGAAGTTATGTGGATACCTAGATACTTATAAGAATTTACTACTTCGAAAAGAACATTATTATTATGATACGACCTGATACTAGTGCTGTGTCGGTTAACATGCATGTACTTGCATTTGTTAACGTTTAACGCCATGCCCCAAGTCTCACACCATTCCTGAACCCGATCCATATCAGCCTGCAATTCTAGAACGTCTGAATGTCCCTTAATTGCCCGATAAATTACGCAGTCATCTGCGAAAAGACTCACTGAAGAAGTAATGTTTAGAGGCAAATCATTTATATAGACCAGAAAGAGCAATGGTCCCAACACGGAGCCCTGTGGGACCCCAGAGCCAACCGGGACCCTGGGCGAATCAAAGTTATTAACAGTTACAAATTGGGAACGGTTACTGAGAAAAGCAATCACCCACGCGAGGACGTTATCATCTATATTGAGGCTCCGTAATTTTAAAATGAGTAAATCATGAGGTACTTTGTCAAACGCTTTTGAGAAATCTAAAAAGATGCAGTCAATGGGTGTGCCGTTGTCGAGAATAGAATGCAAACCATGTATAAAACATATTAGTTGCGTTTCACAGGAAAAGTTTTTACGAAATCCATGCTGCGAATCAGTAAAAAAAAGAATTGCCCTCTAAAAATTTTACAAGCTGCGAATAAATTACGTGTTCCATTATTTTGCATGGTATCGAAGTGATTGATACTAGTCTGTAATTTTCCGGACAAAGTTTATCACCTGACTTAAAGAATGGAATAATTCTTCCCACACTCCAATCATCCGGAAGACAGCCCGCTTCCAGAGATTGCTCAAATATTTTTGTTAAGATTATGGCGCTGTAGACGTTAGTGTTGAATAAAAACTTGGAAGTAATGTTGTCAATTCCGGCGGAAGACGAGACTTTAAGAGTTTCTATTATTTTTTGTACACCTGCTGTGTCGAAACGAATTGCTTCCATCGGGAGATAACCACTAGCTTGACAAACAGGGTTTGAACCTTTGTTGAGGAGACCTGACACTGCCGCCGCGAAGGTGTCACAGAGAATAACAGCGCAATCATCTTTATGGGTTACCCCGTCCGAAGTTTTAAGTGTTATTTCATGAGTATCTTTTTTATTCACCACCCTCCAAAATTGTCTCGGGTTGTTGGCTAACATATTGGGGAGTGTGTTATTAAAGTAGGTTTCCTTTGCTGCTTTTATGGCCCTCCTATATTCCCCATTAGCAACGTAGTAAGAATCCCATCTGGCCTGCGAGCTAGAAACTTTAGCGGACCGAAACAGCCTTTTTTTCTTATTAGCCAACCTTTTCAAAGATTGGCTATACCAGGGAGCATGCTTATTGGTGGTGACTAGCCTCAGGGGAACAAACGTTTCAGTCAGGTATGCTACTTTTTCTTTGAACAAAATCCAGTTCGAATTAACGGAACGAGCCTTGAATTCATCAAGATAGCTGTCCAGAAATAAACAAAGTTCTCTATTGATGGCATCAAAATCGGCAGCAGCGTAATCTCTAATGTGCTTAGTATAATTTTCATGGTGAGGAACGCAAACATCCATAGTGAAATGGAGCAAAGAATGATCACTTAATTGAGGCAAACAAAGTGGAGACATGAACAGGTCAGGCACGTTGGTTAACACGAGATCTAAAACGCTCGAAGTAGTAGGTGTAATGCGGGTTGGTTGGGTGACAATTTGCGTAAAGTTGAAATAAGAACAAAAGCTCAAAAAATTATAACTGTCAGTAGAGAACGGACTTAACTGAGGTACATCACTGGACCAAAATATATTTGGGCAGTTAAAGTCTCCGGCTAAAAGGACTGGTACATTAGGAAAACGTTCCATAACTATGTTAACCACATCGTGAAGGCTATTGACAAAGCTCGGATCGCAGGACGGTGGACGGTAGCAGATACCCAAGATAATCTTTTTATAACATGTGCAAATTTCAACAAATATGATCTCTAAATTGGTTACAACAGGCACAAAAGACGAAGAAATATGATCCGCTACAGCAACAAGTACACCACCGCCGCATCTATCACCTCTATCACGACGATACACATTGAAACGCTTTGTAGAATCAAACAATTCACTGCTGTTAATTTTTGAAGTAAGCCACGTTTCAGTTAACAATACAACATCAGCGTCACATGAGTCGACCGCCGCATTTAGTTCATCGCGTTTCGATAAGACACTCCTGATGTTCGTGAAAAGAAAAGAAAGCGAATTTTTTGGGCACCGCCCCCCACCCCTCGCGTGTCGCTACTGCGGCGAGTTTGCAGCTGATAACGGTGCCCTGGATACTGAGGGTTCGCCTGAAAGCTGCCGATTAACGAATTCCCCAGAGGCGCCGCCAAGTTCGTACACACTGTCGTCAGAAAAATTGTAACTGTAACGTTTATCACCTATGTGCAACTTATTGTACCGAAGCTTGAAAGAAACGTTTCGTTGTTTGGCAAATTCTACAAGCTTCTTTCGCGCCTGCCGTGTTTGAAGGGAATAATCCTCACTTACAGTGATGCCATTCTCTTTGAAATTTCCGCTGAGCGATAGTAATTCCTGCTTTAACTTAAAAGATGCAAACTTAGCAATAACTGGTCTATTTTGGTTAGGCCTGTACGTTCCTAGCCTGTGTACTCGCTCAAGAGCTTCACTCGGCACTGGTGGCTTAAAAACGGTACTGATCTCTTTAACCAGTTTTTCTTCAGTTTGGTTCCATTTCTCCTGCGGACAGTCTGTCAAACCGTAAAACAAGAGGTTACTGCGTCTCATTCTATCCTCAAGCTGAGAATGTTCATCGTGTAACCTAGCGTTTTCTCTGCTCAGATGGTCGGTTAGCTGCTTTAGCTGCAAAAGTTCATCCCCGACCTCGGCGTTGTCACACGCTTTTGCTTCGACAGCGGCGAGCCTACGGTCGATGTCGTTAACTTTGCGCTCGATTGCTTCCTGGTTGTTTTTAATTTCATTCACGCTAGATATTAACTTCACTTGGTTCTGTTCCATTTTTTCGGTTCGAGAGTTCACGCTCTGCAGAAGAGCAAACATGTCACTAAATTTTGGCTCATGAGCCCTGTTCGATACGTCAGACTCGGGAACCTTTTTATTGGGCCCTGGGTTTTCTTCAACGTCGCCAGATAGCAAAACAAGCATAGATGTAACATCTACACATTCACTTAACAGTGACAACAAGACTCCCGGGCGTGGGAACAGCATCAAGCACACATTGCTGGACTTCTTTGCATATAAAGAAGTATTGTTACTAACCTGTGTGAACAAGCGAGCAAGGTTACGGTGCCGCATTTCTGCGCTGTTCCCACGCCCACTGGAGAGGCCAGGTTCGTGCCATCCGTTTTTATCCTGGGCTTGCGATGACGTCACGACCGATAAAGTGGCCGCCTGGCTCGGGAAGATGTTGCAGGGGTGTTTCCGGCCAAATCCTGGACTGGCCGAAAACTGGTCGCTATCAGGCAGAAGCACTGTCCGTGGCTCATGCCCAGCAGTCGGTGACAGCCACGAGCAGAAGTGAAGAAGTGAAGCAACCTGTGTGAACAAGCGAGCAAGGTTACGGTGCCGCATTTCTGCGCTGTTCCCACGCCCACTGGAGAGGCCAGGTTCGTGCCATCCGTTTTTATCCTGGGCTTGCGATGACGTCACGACCGATAAAGTGACCGCCTGGCTCGGGAAGATGTTGCAGGGGTGTTTCCGGCCAAATCCTGGACTGGCCGAAAACTGGTCGCTATCAGGCAGAAGCACTGTCCGTGGCTCATGCCCAGCAGTCGGTGACAGCCACGAGCAGAAGTGAAGAAGTGAAGCAACCTGTGTGAACAAGCGAGCAAGGTTACGGTGCCGCATTTCTGCGCTGTTCCCACGCCCACTGGAGAGGCCAGGTTCGTGCCATCCGTTTTTATCCTGGGCTTGCGATGACGTCACGACCGATAAAGTGGCCGCCTGGCTCGGGAAGATGTTGCAGGGGTGTTTCCGGCCAAATCCTGGACTGGCCGAAAACTGGTCGCTATCAGGCAGAAGCACTGTCCGTGGCTCATGCCCAGCAGTCGGTGACAGCCACGAGCAGAAGTGAAGAAGTGAAGCAACCTGTGTGAACAAGCGAGCAAGGTTACGGTGCCGCATTTCTGCGCTGTTCCCACGCCCACTCAACCGCAACTCCGCGACTTTAGATGGCAGCCAGGGCATTGCCAAGCGCAGCGTTGAGCGAGAGTCGAATGATTTGAATGTAAATGAGCGGCCACGGCCAACCGATAGTAAGCTTCAACCTCAGAAGCGCCAGTTTAGGTGAAAGGTCTCGGTGAAGCGGCCTCCTATTCTATTTAAATTCTCACTAAAGAGCAAAGACACTAGCCATTTTTCATTGCTGCCCCACAGGTCACGAGACCACATCCCGACTTCGACTGCAGCATTTTCTATGAAGGCAAAAATGCTTGAGGCCCGTGTGCCCATAGATTAAGGTGCACGTTAAAAAACCCCCCGGTGGCCGAAATTTATGGAGCGCTACACTACTGCGTCTATAATAATCATATATAGTTCTTTTGAGACGTTAAACCCCAACAGTTTTATTACTATTTTCAGAATGCTTTACGGAGCCGTTCTTAGACAGCACAAGAAAAATACAAAGCAAGTGATGGGTTTGCATTGAAGTCAGAATTGCCGAGCGAGTGAAACAATGCTAGGTTCGCTTAGAAACAATTCACACCTGTGGTTTCAACAAACGTTATTCGAGAAGCTATACAACACCTGCAGTTTACACTCTAATAACTTTTTAGTGTTCGAATGAAAATATATGTTATTATCCTATGCTTACTATAGATGCAAATGACTCCGGTCTTCGTTTAAAGAAGCTATTAATTGTATTCGCTGAGAGTAGTGCCTGCTCTGGGCATATAGTAGACGTGGTAGAGTTGGTGAACACATAAGAAGATTAAACAAGCTGAGTAGTCTTATGCGTCACCTCAGCTCCTGAGGGAACAAGTTGCATTTGGCTGACCGTCACAAAGACGTCCCAGCAGCTGGGAATGAAACCCATCACCTCCCGTTCATTCCAAAAACTATTGCTCACAGTAACAGCACGTTCCTCAGCCCTTCTTGGATGAAATGAATTGTGCTATAAAGCATTCCCATCTGTTCGTTCTCTTTCATTTTTTAGTATCTTTCTTCCAGTGAAAAAAAACGTTCGGGGTGTTCATCCTAGCATCAAAAAAGTATCCTTCTTTGATATGCTAGGATCAACATCGCGAGCTTTGTTGCACTCATTACACAATGAAAAATGAGCGCCCCTTACTTTAAACAGCCATGAAGAGTGCAAGCCAATTGTGTTTTTACTCTAAACACTAGAATTGGGTTGATGCATCTAAATCTTCTGGCTACACAGGGCTAGTGTGGCGAATTTCACAAAGACAAAAATTGTCATCGAATTAGTCTCTTGCAATATTTGCGACCTATAGAAAAAAAGCTCGAACTCGCAAATGTCTTCATGAATGCAACCAAGACATCTGCTTTTTGAAAGATGCGTGAACGATTACGAAGGAATCGGTTAACATTGGTTTACATTTTTCACGAGATATCAATGTGGGTCATATGGGTTGAGACAGGTGGAACGATTTTTGCTGATGTCTTCCATGCTCCTCTGACTGTCAATATCAATACCATCAACACTACCTTAATGCTCTTGGTTAAATGGCTGGCCATTGTATGCTAGATCACGAGTTCACACTGTTTCTTTTTTATCAATCTGGTTGCTCTTTTTCAAAGCTGATCTCCATAGGCTGGTATTATTACAACAAAATGGTGTTCCTTTCTTCCTGTCATTACTTTTTTGTGATGGTATACCGGTATGTTTATTTAATATTTGTTTTACATAATTGACTGCCATTCCTCGTCAAGCTCTTGAGCTTTTAGTCCTGTACTCCACCTTATCTAAAGGAAATAAAATGATTGATTGATTGATTGATTGACTAGAGTCAGGCCCTCACCCACATGCGTGGTCGAAAGTTGAAAAGTGAATAATAATAATAATAATAATATTAATAATAATAATAATAATAATAATAATAATAATAATAATAATAATAATAATAATAATAATAATAATAATAATAATAATAATAATAATAATAATGATAATAATAATAATAATCTTATTATTAATAATAATCATCAGTGAGAGAACAGCCTAGAACATTTGCCTTGCGAACTTAATACCAAAACTTGTGGTCATGGGCATCATTTTAGCGTTTGCTGCAAAAGTTGTCTTAAAGGACGTGAAAGATTCAGAGAGTTGTGCGAAACTTAGCGTGTGGCAGCAGCGGTCGCACTGCTGCACGATGTTCGCATATCAACGTAAATGAATGACATCGCCCTGTAATGTGAGGGTAGTGAGAGCGGGTGTGATGCCCCGTAAGATACTGCGTCATGTAACTGTCACGCAGTAATAGCTGCTGGTCATGTGACCATGACATAGACACACATCCTTATCATTGAGGACGCCATTATCAGTTGTTTTTATTGGCTGCTGTCGATTGAAAGCATGCATTTGCATGCTCCTTTGTCCTGCTAGCTTGTACCACTCCCGCGACTGTCACAGGACTATATTTTCTTGTCACGAGCCTTTGATGTAGCCAACGTCTTTCCAACGTGAGCGTCATGCCATAACATGCTCTTGCCAAGCACTGCCAACGAACATTATACAGCCTCGTGCTGTCACGCAATCGCGTACGTCTCTAAATTTATTGTAACGAGTTACTCGCTCCTGTCATATAGCTGTAGCATTGAGACATACCTACCCTATGGGGTGACGGTAAAGCAGTCACGTGCTTTTGCTCAGTGCTCCAGGGACCCTGTTATGCTTCCCTCTCGCACTACGACGTCCAGACGATATGTAACTGACGCGGTCACAAGGCGTGGTCTGCTTAGTCGCCAACATCATATCGTTTTCGGATTGCCCCATAGTTTGATGTTGTTATCATTAGGCGACTACACTTGGCTACGTGGTTATTGGCTTTTTGGTTTACTGTCTTTAACGTGCCTATAAGTACGGGTCGCAACAAGAAACAGAGAAAATATATACCAAATGCTTGTAATATCTTCTCTAGCGATGTGCTATCTGTTTATGATGCAAATTATTATGCGTGCAAAAGATGGTCTATGCGCTGCCCTTGATTACGCTGTATTGAAAAAGAGTAACATTTGACGACCAACACGAGTGCCTGCCGAGTTTCACTTTTACCGGAACCATGTGTATTTAAGCTTTTTCTGTAAAGTTTTGCATGGACCCAAGGTACGAAGTCGCCATGCATCTTTTCGGATTTCTCCTCAAAACAGGCGCCTTTCCGCATTCGATTGGGACATGTTCTCCAAATATTTTGCAACGTCGTGATTATTCAACACTGCGTTTTGTGTTCATCCTGTGCATGTGATATATTTGATGCGTCGGTAATGCTCGAGGTGGTTATTCGTTCCCTCAACCCTGGATCTCGAAACAGGTACTAACAGAACGATGGATATGCAACGGAACAGTATATATTTTAGATCGAGCTTTGACTTTACGAAGCATCTGCTCATATGCTGTACACGCCTCCGATATATCAGACAGTCAACGCGACTACAAGGCGGGGCATTGAATGATTATGATGTCACGAGATATCAGTATAATCTGTTACAATCCATCGTTGAAATGCACCTTTTGTGAGTCCTCCATCAATACTGCCTATACTTCCGTGTTATGTAACCCCTTATCGCTCCAACTGTAGTGCACACACTCGAGCACTATGAGCCAACTAAAGTGATACACACTACAGCTTACTCTATCCTTCGTTAATTCTCTTGAGCATTTGATTAAACGTTTATAGCACGCTGACGAAGCAGCCCATTAGAGACGTGGGCACGGCACTGCCTCTCTTTGTGACGTTCCCTTTTTGCTCTATGAAAGGTAAACACGTTACCAAAACGTCCAAAATTACGGTCGTTCAATTTTTCTTTTTTTCCCAGATCCTGTGCCGCATTTCCCCCTCATGTTCATTCTCTATTGAACATGGTGTCGGCCCACGTTATTTTTACAATCATGAAGTAAACGCTTTGAAAACAAGGCTTCCTTATTATTTCTTGTTTATATTTATTTTCAGTCAGCTGTTATAGATACCTTCCTTACTTATCCATGGCATGAAACTAAAATTATGGTTCCGGCCATCTAATAATCGGTGCTCCATCACCAATCGTTTTGTTCCTTTCTTTTACAGTTTCTTTTTGTGTACATCAGTGAAGCTTAAATTTCCAACAAGCTGTAACGCCTCGTGTGAGAATGGGAAGGGTCTGTTAAAATATCCACTGCCGTCGCGCAAACACAACAATGAATGGATTTCTAAAAAAAACCCCACCCCCTTCTTTTGGGTCATCCATCATCTTTTCGAATGAAGACCAGCACACGGAAGAACTAGTTTCGACTAAATGCCATCTGGCATCACACTCTCTTCTTTCACTTCTTTATACCAACAAGAAAAAGCTTCGTTATAGCCTCTCGACTCACTGTCAAATAAAAAAAATTACAGCATATGCATGGAGTGATTGATGGTGAGTGGTGCGAAGCGTCCGTTAGTCTGTTCGCGTTTCCATCCGTCCATGCATCCATACGTGCGTCCATCCATGTGTCCGGCTGTGCATCCATTGATTCATCCACGCGTTTGTCCATCTGCTTGTCTGCCTGTCCATCCATGCATCTATCCATCCGTCCACCTAAAGAACATCCCAAGTAGCGCTATCTCACATCTTCCCATCCCGACAATAGTAGCGCGATTGTCTCTCTCCTTCCCCTGGGCACATACCTGTCTATCCCTTGTGGCACATACCCGCTCTCTGAGATATGTGCCACTGGCGGTTGCGTATGACAACGGGGGACGCACAAGCCACTCCATAAGGAGCTTCGCCCCTGAAAGTCACAGCTTTCCCGCAAGGGCGAAAAGATGCAATAAACGCGATAGCAAGAAATTGGAAGGCCACGCGAAGATAGGAAAACAGATCGAAGCATGCCCCACGTTTTTCACGTACAAATGACGCACTAAATGTACTCACAGGTACAGATGCATGCGAATAGGCGTCTCAGGCATTACTTCGCTGTGTATGAAAAGCACACGCTTTTCTCAAATGGAGACTGCAATTATTGCAGTGACCTTTGTGCGACCGGTAACTACAACGAAAACGTTCCAGGTGAAGCCCGAGTTCAGCAAATACGTACGATCCTCTTTACCGCTAGATAAGGGCTCGCGAGGGAGCGCCGCTCTCCTCGTCTAAGCGGGGCAAAGTACGCGTGGGAGATAAGAGCACGCACCACCATGTAATGTGACGACGCGCGCTGATTGTGCCACCTGTAAAGCCATGATTGTGCCATTATTGTCTGAAAACACGATAGTTCCCCTCCGCCACAGATGCCCGGCACCAGCCGTGAGTGATATATATGAATAGGTTGTCGTTTGAACGTTCAAGGAAGTGCGTCTCGTTGGCTCCGTGGTTAACGCCCTCGCATTCAGTACTCAGAGGCACCACGTTCAATTCCGCGTGGCAGAGTCTTTTTTCTCGAATATTTTTCTTTGTTACTTTTAAATATATATGTATATATATATATATATATATATATATATATATATATATATATATATATATATATATATATATATATATATATATATATATATATATATATATATAATGAGGTCTTACAGATAATAATGCCAAGGAAAGTATAGGGGAAGATATTGGACCCAATTGTAATGTAAATATGAAGAAAAGTGGGTGAAAAGATAACTAGCCGTGGGCAGGATCCAGTTATCTGCTAGTTATCTTTTCACCCACTTTTCTTCATATTACATTACAATTTGGTCTAATGTCTTCCCCTATATTTTCCTTGGCATTATTGTTTGTTAGATCTCATTATTATTGTGTAAAACACAGAAAAACGAGCCCTTAGGTAATACACTTCTTTCCTTAATATATATATATATATATATATATATATATATATATATATATATATATATATATATATATATATATATACGTATGCATATACGGTGAGTGACGGCGACGCCGGTGCAGAATCCAGCACAGCGTGTACATATAATCACTATAGTAATAATAAAAGACCGCCAAAGCGCAAAATCTAACGACTAGACGATTAAGCGGTCGCAATCATAAAGAGAGATCCACTCATCGGCTCAGCGTCCTTGTAGGTGGATGGGGACGGCACTGGCAGAATAGAGAAAGCGAAATAGGGAGGGGAGAAAATGAAATAAAATAGGGAGAGGTCGGCCTTGCGGTGCGCAAGCGTGTCGTGGGCAGCATGGGAGCTGCAGGACTGTCGTTAAGACCGCATTCTCTTAAACAAAGCAAGGCGGAAGCGATGTAAGAGCGGGAATAGCCTTGCTTCCGTCGCCACCAGAACGACGGTGAGAAAGGGAAAATGAGGAAGGCAGAAGACGGGAAACGGGGCTGAGATTTATGATGGCAATTCAGCACGAGTAGGACCGTGCTTCGAGCGTTGTTAGTTCTTATGGCTAAGGGTCACCCCTGTTATGGCCTATAGGCATGTGTCGTTTCCACAACTTGCCTCCCGAGTGAGTATTTCTTCTTTCCTTCGAGTGATGAATCCTCTTTGAGGCCACAACCGTCTTTGCTTTCTCCTTTCTCCCCGAAGTCAATGGTGTTGGTGTTGCTTGTCGCGAGAGCATTAGGTTTCTTTTGTTCATAACGTTGCTGGTTTTTGTCTTTCCCGTAATGGCAACATCAACACCTTTTTTTATTACTCCACATTTCGTAAGTTCGCTTAAGTATTGAGCGCTGTTGATAAGAGCGGAATTACGTTCAGTGGCGCGCGCTCAGATTTAGAGCAAATAACTAGGAGTCGTGCCAAAATGAGACGACAAAAAAGAAACACACAACAAGACCATCGCTGTATTGCCTACTTAACGTTTAGAGAAAATTCGCCCCTTATACATATGCCACCAAAAACGCCTTGTGGAAAAAATAAAACGCCAATGAGAATCATACATTACGGACATGCGTATTCCTATTCTAGCAGGAGTTCATCGATAAAACATATCTTCTGAGTAGACAAAACCAAGTGACTCAGGGCTGACATACTTATCTCTAGCTCTAGTCATCTAATAAACTTCCACTATTTTTCTCGATTTTTTTGGATTTATCCAACGTAAAGAAATCTAGTGTCTCCAAAGTTGCCTGCAAGGCTGCCAGGCAGTCAACGCGAACCAATACTCCATGACGCTCGGCGCACTTTGGCTCAGTGGGATTCATGTGCAGTGTGAAGGAGTGGAGGTGGGGGAGCATGGCACGGCTTATAAGGGAACCGCGCAGGTGTGTATTGCAACACGGCACGCTGATTGGGCATAGGGGAAGTGCCGGTGGAAGGAGCAGTTTCACACTCTCCGAGAGGATGGCACCCTCTCTCACGTGACGCAAGTGCCAGCCGCATATTTCATAGCGGGTTGGACGATTTTATAATATTTATAGCTACGAATTTTCGGTAAAATCTGTCTTTTACAATATTTTTAACTCTGTTTGCTCAGCTTATTTCAATTTCGAGCACTTCAAGCCATCTTGTAGGTCTGTATTCTCCACTAGACCTTCAGCGTGACCACGCCACATAGGATCTTTGAGATCTTTGACAAGATCTTTGATGTGATCATGAAACATGCGAGATATTCTCTTAAAATATCACAGCATATCCACGGAGTGAATGATGATTGGTGGGGTGAAGCGTTCGTCAGTTCGTCCGTGCTTTCGTCCACCTATTCGTTCTTGCTTCCGTCCATCCATGCGTCCGTCCGCGCGTCCACCCTTATGTCCATCCATCCGTATGACCGTCGGTGCATCCCCATCCATCTGTGTGACCGTCAGTAAATCCGTCCGTCCGTGCATCTCTCCATGCGTCCATCCGCACGTCCGTTCTTCCGTCTGTCCACCCATCCGTCCGTCCATGCGTCTGTTCATGTGCCGTCCCTTGGTCTGTCTCTCCATCCATCCATCCATGCGTGCGTCTGCTCCTCTGTCTGTCTGTGCGTCCGTCAGTTCATCCGTCTATCTGTATGTCCATCCACCCGTTCATCTAGGTAGTGAACACTCTAAGTACAGCCATCTCACACCTTATCATCGTGTATTCATCATATCCGAGTGACAACATCAAGCTGACATTCTAAGTACCGCTCTTTCGGATATGTGCCACCGGTGGCTACATACACCATCGGAGGATGGACATACCCACACGCTAAGGAGGTTCGCTCCTAAAACAATGAATATTTTGGTATGTTGAGCTGCAATGGTTTCATTCATTGCTGGACCTTGATCAAGCAAGATGGACACAAACAGCACAAATGTGACCCTGTTGAAGTAACTATAGGTCCATAAAAAACGCACTTGCCCAGTTTCACTTCATTACCACTGCGACCGATGCATTGTTTGAAGAGGCTCATTTTTGACTGCTACAATACGAACTAAGAGCTTGTGGGAAAATTAAATCAAGGAAAGCTATGCTGATATGTTCGAGAACACTCTAGTGAGTCAGCTCATTCAGACTCACTTTGAGGCTCTGAGTATGTGTTCGAAGGAGCAGGGGTAAGTGATATCTTATTGAGTTTTAGTTCTATTGAATCCGATTGAGGAAATTTTCCGGGGATATCAGTCTCTTTACGAAAATGTTTGGTAAGCTTGAGTCCGAGTGTATATAAGCTAAAGGAGAGTTTGTTGAGTAAGCCTGACTTAATATCCCATTTTCTTGCCATTCCGTTGTCCAATCTCCTCCACGTCAGAATTTCTAGCAGCCTCATTTCGGCTGACTTTAGTACCCATGTTTACTCGCATATAGTTCAATGCACTAGCGCTCGTACGCCAGCTCAGTCTTGATTGATCAGAGGCTTGAGTTCCGCGAGTACACTGATCACCCCTTTTTTTTTTCATCCCTTTTCAGTGAACACACACATGGAGAGTTCTTCATAACAGTATCGCGTGTTAGTCTCGTGTCTTCGAATGAAATATCCTTACTCGATTCTACACATGGATAACTTGTATTTCAAAGTACCAGAACAAGACGTGTCAACAAGATCACCGAATATAGAAAATGCGGGAGATTATGTCCGAAGGAGTGCGAACGATCAATGAGCGCCTCAGTTGCGTGTTTGTAAGCGCAGCGCTAAGTAGATCACACGAGCATGACATCATTCAGCGAATGGCTGTATACATCGCAATCGAGATCACCATGCCACCACCATACACGAAGAATCTCTTTGGCCTCTTTTTCCTTTCGTCTCACTTTCGTCTTATGCAAATTTCAAGGCAGATAAATTTGCTACGTTTTTTTGTGTTTTCTTCCCAAGCAAAAGAGAACGATGCAAAATTTGGATGGCTGAATGAGGGTGGAAATAAAGAAAAAATCTACCTAGCATACACAGAAAATGAGGCGGTGATAGGAGATATGATACCTCTTCATGCTCTCGATGCGCTGCAGGGTATGAAGAACGAGAGGCGCGCAGATTGCGCGTCACCTTGTATTGTCTCTCGTTTTTCATACCTTGAAACCCATCACCAGCATCACATCACGACAAAAAAAAAAAAACCTTTCCCCGTCATTACTCCTTTCACTCTCGCAAGAGCAATCCGCTGCGCATGCCTGAATGAAAATCCACTGCACGCACCATTCATCACGGCCGGAGCTTCCGTGCAGCGCCAGCTGTTTGCACAAAGGTATTAGAATGCATCCCCGTGCGCACTCGCGCACACACCCATGACGGACGAAGCGAGAGGCCCGTTATTGCCTTGACCACGGGAAAAGGCTACAGGAGGGCCATATTCTAAAAAAAAGAAAAAAAAACACTTTAGAGCGAGGGGTGAACAATTGAAGGAGGGAGGATAAGAGTGGAAACTTGGGCTAGTTGGTGCGTAGTCATATTTGCAAGATGTCCAGCGCTCTTTCTGTCTACCCTGTCCTTTTTCCTTTGTTCGCGCGCTGAAACATCTTGCAAATATGCTAGGGAGGGAGGATACCACGTGAGGATACCACGTGATCCAGCTGTTGCTTAGAGATGGAGAGGAGCGATGAACGTAGAGGAGGGTATACTCAAGGTGGACATCAAGTTTAATTAGATCTATTTCTGACTTCCTCGTCCTGCGAATCTTTTTGGCGTAATTGAAGTTTATTGGCGATGTGCGCGATGCTAGAAACGTCGAGAAAGCCGCACAGTGTGTGCAGAACCAAGCGGGTCAATCACTGTCCCCGTGAACAGCTGCCTCTGCTCTGCTGACGTGATTTGTGATGTGCCGGATGACAAACGATGTGCCGGAAAGAGGAAACGGAGATGCATTGGAGAGTTCGGGACAAATACTTGTTGTGCCAGCGCAGGTGGATCAGCCTAAAGGGGAGTGGCTGTGAATCCGCGTTGTGTGTTATTATGGTAGCAGTTAAACAGGCATTTGTGCAATGTGACGTTGTGCGCTAAGAGCACAGCGTCGCTTTGTCACGTGGTATAACAGCGGGTGAGGCTCCCAAGCAGGGATCGCAGCTGCGTCACATCACTGTGTGATGAGTGAAGAAAACGACAACGACGGAAGTGCGGGGCAAGGCGCGTGTAATGTGCGCGTGAGTGTCAGCGAATCAGCTGATGACCTGTGGTGGCTCATAGAGGTGGCGTGCCACGATTGGGCCACGGGCGACCATCACGTGGGAGTGGGCTTTGTGGCTGGGGACGAGCCGAAGCAGCGGCAAACGGGAGACAGCGGGCCGAAGCGTCGGACGCAGGCGATCCAGGTTCCGGCCAGGGAACGCGGCCGTCCACGCTACTGCCGTCCAACTACCAGCTGGGGCGGCGTTGCCGGCACGAGTACTGCATCTCGGGGCGCGGCCTGGCCTGCTGTTCTCTTCCTTTCCGAGGGCATCGCGGATCTCGGCGAGGCGTCTCCACGGTCAGCCGTTCGACACAGCGATGAACATGGCCTGGCTAATGGTCACGGTTGCGTCGAGCATCGCGTCTCGGCGCACGCTCTTCGCTGGACGGGCTGGCCATGCCCCGCATGGAGCATCGCGTCTCCGATGCGGGTTGACTGCTCCGTGGCCGCACCCATGCCATCAAGCGCCGGTGTCACCAGAGCGTCGCACTTCGGCAAGGGCCGAGCGAGATGTTCTGCCGGGCGAGACGCAGGAGTGCGCACAGAGGAGCACGGAGCCGGGCGAGGATTCAGGGTGGCCGAGGATTCAGATGCCAGGAGAGTTACTGGCTGAATCTAGGATCGCCGAGCGGTGCCGAGCGACGCGCCAGACTCGGACTTGGGCCACGAGCTCATGAGCTGCAGGGTGCACCCAAGGGTACCTGGCGGTGCCCTGGCCAAGAAGGAACGTGCGGAAAAGAGAGCTCGAGGGTTGAGGCCACGAAGGCAGAGGAAGCGGTGCGCCGCTCGAGAGGACGAGTTCCTGGCAGCGTTCCTGAGCCGGATGTGAGACCCGTACGTGTCGGCAAGGTCGAGCTCCGGTGTGTCTGTTCAAGGTCCAAGGCCGAGACCTGCTGAACGACTCCTGCCTGGGTGCAGTGGCTGGGAGCAGGTTCGTGGACGAGGCCTACCGGGTGTGGTCCTCGTGAGCCGTGGCCTGATCCTGGACCTCCGGAGTTGCGACCCTGACTGCTGGGTTGGCCGCGACGTCCGACTCAACGGCGCTGCACGCGGTAGCGTATCCGTGCGCCGTCAGCCGTTCCACTCATGCCATGAAATAAAAAGTTCATGTTAATCCTTTCTCGTCCGCTATCGACAAACATAGTGACGAACGTCCCTTAACCATCACACACTGTTTCGGATCTCGTGACATGACGTCATGCCTGCCAAACTCATGCTCTGCATCCTCCAAGAATTTGCGAATTCTTTATTCATCTTTTAGACGTAGCGTAGCAGAGACGAAGCGTAGCAGGACAAATTAGACGCACAGGCAAGTGCAGTGAACTAGCTTTTAAGAGATTGATTGATTGATTGATTTGTGGGGTTTAACGTCCCAAAATCACCATATGATTATGAGAGATTCCGTAGTGGAGGTCTCCTGAAATTTCGACCACCTGGGGTTCTTCAACGTGCACGCAAATCTGAGCACACGGGCCTACAGCGTTTCCGCCTTCATCGGAAATGCAGCCGCCGCAGCCGGGATTCGATCCCACAACCTCCGGGTCAGCTGCTGAGTACCTTAGCCACTAGACCACTGCGGCGGGGCAAGCTTTTAGGAGCGAAGCTCCTAAAGCTATGGGTCTGTTCATGCATGTCTCGTGACTGGTTCGTAACCACCTAGTTTTATGACTCACTGAGCATGTGGCACTTGTGTGAGTGACAGCCAGCCAGCCAGCCATACAGACAGACAGACATACAGACAGACAGACAGACAGACAGACAGACAGACAGACGGACGGACGGACGGATGGACGGGCGGACGCACGGACGAACGGGTGAAAGGACAGATGCACGGACGGTTTGACACAAGGATGGCCGAATAAACGCTTCGCCACACTCGTCATCATTCACTCCAGGAATATGCTGTGTTTTTTACTTGTAAATGCTTTCTTCTTTCTCGGGTTAAAATAAAGTGTACAGTTTACGCTTATCTTTTCTCATATTCGTTCGTCTTCCCATTCTGATTTCTCTTTGTGCACTGCCATTTCTTTAAAGTTTGCTGCACCAACTCGTTCACATCAAGTCTTCTTATACTTTCGCCATGGCTATATTCAAACGTGCCGTTATAGTCTACAAGGCAGAATAGCACATAACGCAGTTTGCTGAGATCGACCATGCACTAAATCAAAGAATAAAAAGATAAGAAAAAAACCAAATGGTGAGCCTTAACTACTTTCGAGCACCACTAAGTTCTAGCTGGTGTTCTTCGATTATGCAACGTAACCTTGTGTTGGCCATCTATATAGAAAAAAGGAGGAAAGGAGGCCTTCTCGGTAGCGTTATGCAAATTACCATACCGTACAATGTGCTGGAAGAGAAGGAAGCGCGTCAACTGCAGCTCTGAAGCCCCCCGTATGCACAGGCTGGTGGAGGCCATTTGTTTGGAGTAAGAAAAATAAAAAGACGAAGTAGAGAGCAACTTTCAGAAAAGTGAATTGCTTAAAACTGCCTGAAATCGAAGTACACCAAGGAATAAGAACGGAAGTCTGAAAAAAAAGTGTAAGCAATTGGAAAGGCTGACTAACGTAGAAGAAAAAGCAGTAACATGGAGTCACTGAAAATTTAGGCGCGCCTATTCTCGTTAAACGCTTAAACGCCTGCGCTGTGTCCGTTGCAAGCTTTTGCTAAAATGGGGCTGGTCCGGCAGGATTTTACGATATGGAGACCAGCGATTTCGACTGCGTTGAGTGCACGAAACGTCAGCTTGAATCTCTACGATCGTTTACCATCGAACGTTCTCTTCTACTTCATGTTTATCTGCGTTTATATCTGTAGCCGTTCTTTACAACGAAGATGCACGTCTATTTTTATCGATGGAGCGCCTTTCGAATCGAAAGTATGAGCTTGTGCAAATATTAAAAAACCAGAAAAATTTCAAAAGAACAGCATAGAACGGGACTTTGGCCGTTTATTCGAACGTTCATTTCACCGATTTTTAA
This sequence comes from Rhipicephalus microplus, assembly GCF_013339725.1. Taxonomy (NCBI): domain Eukaryota; kingdom Metazoa; phylum Arthropoda; class Arachnida; order Ixodida; family Ixodidae; genus Rhipicephalus; species Rhipicephalus microplus. The sequence goes on along the minus strand of NW_023611557.1, from coordinate 4,268 downwards.
AATCCCAATCAGAACAGTTGGGCGTTGAATTTTGATTCTTGCAAGTGCATGCACCCATGATTCCTAAATGTGACAGACAGACAGACAGACAGACAGACAGACAGACAGACAGACAGACAGACAGACAGACAGACAGACAGACAGACAGACAGACAGACAATGAAATTTAATGTAACCTGATTTTTTACAGATATCTGTACAGTGGCCGGGACAACCACGACCTTAATACTTCATACTATAAGAACTCGAAGAAACCCAGATGACACCCCACCAGTAATGATAGAAGAAGTCAGAAAAGCCTTAAAGAGCATGGAAAGAGGCAAAGCTGCTGGTGAGGATCAGGTAACATCAGATTTACTGAAAGATGGAGGACAGATCGTGTTAGAAAAACTAGCCACCCTGTTTACAAGGTGTCTCCTGACGAGAAGAGTACCAGAGTCTTCACAGAACGGTAACATCGACTTAATACATAAGAAATGAGAAGACAAGGACTTCAAGAATTACAGGTCGATCAGCTTGCTCTTTGTAGTATACAAGCTATTTACAAAGGTAATTGATGACAGAATAAGGAAAAAATTAGAATTTAATCAACCAAATGAACAAGCAGGACTTAGAACAGGCTACTCAACAATACACCACATTCATACTATGAATCAGGTAATAGAGAAATGCTCAGAATGCAGGCAAACACTATACATAGCCTTCATTGATTACGAGAAGGCGTTTGATTCAGTCGAAACATCAGCAGTCATGCAGAATCTGCGGAATCAGGGCGTAGATGAAGCATATATAAATATCCTGGAAGAAATCTATTGGGGACCGACTGCTACCACAGTGCTTCATAAAGAAAGCAACAGAATAGCAATCAAGAAGGCTGTAAGGCAGGGGGATACAATCTCCCCAATGCTATTTACCGCTTGCTTAAAGGAGGTGTTCAGAGGTTTAGATTGGGAACAGTTCGGGATAAGAGGAAATGGAGTAACCTTATTGCTTATTCTTAGTAACCTGCTCTTCGCCGATTACATTGCATTGCTGAGTAACTCAGGCGACGAATTCCAACTCATGATTATGGACTTAGACAAGGAAAGCAGAAAGGTGGGTCTTTTCTTATGTAATATGGATTCTTATTTTTTTCTCTTCTCAAGTCACACAATGTTGACCATGCAAATGTCCCGTTTTGACCCACCCTGTAACGGCCGACAGGCCAACAGTATGAGTAAAAAAAAATAAAAAAAATATTCTACAGAAAACGAAAGTAATGTACAACAACCTCGGAAGAGAGTGGCGCTTAGAGATAGGTAATAGTGGACTTCAAGTTGTAAAAGACTATGTCTACGCAAGGCAGGTAATAACCGCGGAGCAGAACCACGAGATTGAAGTAACTAGAAGAACAAGAATGTGGTGGAGCACATTTGGCAAGCACTCTCAAATTATGACAGGTAGATTGTCCCTATCCCTCAAGAAGAAGGTATATAACAGCTGTATCTTGCCGGTATTTAGCTACGGAGCAGAAACCTGGAGACTTACAAAGATGGTTCAGCTTAAATTGAGGACGACGCAGCGAGCAATGGAAAGAAAAATGGTAGGTGTAACCTAAAGAGACAAGAAGATAGCAGAGTGGATTAGGGAACAAACTGGGGTTAAAGATATCATAGTTGAAGTCAAGAAGAAGAAATAGACATGGACCGGGCATGTAGCGTGTAGACAGGATAACCACTGGTCATTAAGGGTAACTAACTGGATTTCTAGAGAAGGCAAGCGGGTTAGGGGGAGACAGAGAGTTAGGTAGGCCGATGAGATTAAAAAGTTTGCGGGTATAAAGTGGCAACGGAAAGCACAAGACTGGGTTGATTGGCGAATCATGGGAGAGGCCTTTGTCCTGCAGTGGACGTAGTCAGGCTGCTGCTGCTGCTGCTGCTGATGACGATGATGATGATGATGATAATGACGATGACGACGACGACAATGATGATGATGATTTTTTTGTGTACTGAACAAATATTTCAAAATTTCGGCTACTCCGAAACAAACGCGGAATGAAAGCCAAATAAACGCGGGACTAAGGCAGCTTTCTGTGTGCAGATAACATGTGACATCTTGTTTATTGAAGATGACTGCGTAGCTCGTACAGACAAACGTTATACTGCCTATACAACGATAACGTTAGCATTTTAAAAAGTGGTGTGTGCAATGAATGTGATTATTTGTCGGCGATGCTGCAGTTTTTCTAGCTTCACAGATATAAATACTGTGCAGTTGATGTTACGTTTACTTTAATACACCTGCCCGTCACACTGGAGGTGTTAATATCATTAGGTTTAAATGTCATTCGAAGCAATGAATGCTATTCGATCTGTAGTGTTATTACACAGAAAAATGTAATGTCACGTGTTCGTGCTTAGCTGGTTTGTGATATCAATGTCTGTGATTCAGAAAAGAAATGGCCGGTCAAAGTGAGCGAGGTACATGTGGAGTGATAAAAACGTTGAGTCCTTCATTTTGAAAGACACGTGGAAAGTCGCTTCGATAAAGTGAATGTGCATAGAAATGGTATAACGCACAAGTATAGGGCCACCAAAAGCCAAGACAATTCGCTTAGCCGATAGAATGAACACAAGCACAATGACATGCACGGCGTGGCGAGAAAAAAAAATACGGGTGAAGAAGCGTGTCACATTTTTTGGATTCTCTAAAACACGAAGTAACATATGCACACGTGATATAGTTCGCGGTCCGACCTCACACTTGAAAGACCGGAGCATTCCGAGTTCGTTCGCTTTAAAACACGGTCCCAGATGCGTCCGCGCAAGCGAACAGCTTGCAACGGGACTGCCTCATGAGAGCAAGCGTCAACAATTGAGTTCATTGCGCTCATGCAGCTGATTCTATCGCTGCAAACACGCGCATACGTGGCCAAACAGGCGCTATTTTTTTACATTATGACCGACAGCGGTGGCGCCAAGGTGCCGCTGAGGTGTAGGGTAAGGGTATTTTACGACAAGCTTTCGTGCTGCAGTCCTGGTTAAAATGATAGATGCCTTTAAGAAAGTTACATTATTCGCGTGTTTTCATGACTGTGGGTCCAATTAAGTATGCCAAATGAGGGCTCCCAAGTGGCCTCAAGAGTGGAAAGTATACATTCTCTTTGACTGTGACTGTGAAAGTGTTTCTCAAACTAGCTCAATTGCTGAAGTCCCTCGATTCTAATGACATTACATGACGTTGTCTAGCAGCCGCATAATGTCATTAGATGCGAATATCATTCCATGCCAAGGACAATAAAACGGCTAGTGCAACAGGGATGTAAGGCGGGATTCTGCGTATTCAGGCAGCCTATGAAGCACTATATTTGATTAAATATGCACCCTAAACTTTTTCGAATCTGTTTGATGCCACAGTTGATGAATAATTGTTCTTACGTCCTCAGTTTTCACGAAGCCTTCGACAGGTAACTTACACGAAAATATTTATAAGGCTTAGCTTACTGTTTACAAAAATAACAGAACGAAATTAGGCAACATAACTGAAGTTGTGGCTACTCAATCTTACGAGGTGCAAACAAAAATATAAGCAATAACACCGGACACACATACCCCTCACACGTTTCTAATTTGAGCCCTGTGCCTCTGAGTGGTCTACAAAAGTAGGTCACGCACCATTAGCTTGTGATGCCTTCATTAACGTTTCATTAGCTAGTCGGTACTCGTGTCGTGCCTACGTCTTTAGTAACTACCTTCTTCGACCAGGCTTGTGTTTGTTAGAGCTAACCATTGGAAACGTACCCAATTCTACATTTTCGTCAGATACAGGAAGCTCCATTTCATGTTTGTTTTGCTCAGATATGTCGTTATCGCTTGCACAGCTTGCGCATCGCTATACAAGCGGAATAGAGCCTATAACGCCTTCCAGGCCAGATACGAAGCATGAAGCCGCCGGGGACCAGAGGAGCATCTCTCTCTACCTAAGCAACCTATCGTCCGCAGCGTTCTACACTTCGTATAACTCACCACAAGCTCCAAAACAGGGGCCCGACCCACAAAGCGAGACACGCCACGATATCGCTCACCGACGCGAGGTGGCACTGGCGTGTTAAAGACATATAAACAACGACAACAACGACAACAACGAGAACGAGGAGTGCGAAGAGTTTAGCTGCAAACGCACTGACGAAGTATCCAAGCCAAGCATTAGACGGAAGAAAAATCGGGACAGAATCTCAAAGCGCCCTGCATGCACTTTAGACAGAGTGTGAATCTCCCTGACCATTT
>NW_023611556.1:32500-112851 GCF_013339725.1 Rhipicephalus microplus | reverse complement strand
TCAACGGTCATTCATTTGGTAATGACCTGCTTGCCACCTAGCAGGCCTTCAGGATAAATTATTATTCAGAGGGAGGACTTTTTATTGCGTATTTATTTATTTGTATCCATCGTGAAGTTTCACTCACAGACAACGCCGATTTCTTTTACTCACAAAACAACACCACCATGCCCCCGACATCGACAACGAAACAAGAATTTCAGTGAAACAACTTTAACGCTATTGCGAACAGATTACCAAAGTTGTATTTATCTTCGATAGTGCTCAGCGAGGTTCAATATATATCTAAGCCTTGTGCGGTTACTTAGAGGCCATTTTTTAATTCTATTTTATTTTTATTTTATTTTAACAAACTGACTATTCGCACAATGTCTTTTGTCATATTTGTCACTTTGAGCCACAAAATTTTCTGCGAGCTTGTTTTTTCTCTTTCTCCCCTATGAGCAGCTAAACGTTTCCTAAGCCCATCCGCTTGTACGTATATTCGTTAGTATCGTCTAACATGAAAAAAACAACAAGAGTTTAATAGAAATGATGAGAAGAACTAAAGCTGCTGCAAGTGAACTTGAGGAGCACTATTTCTTGAATTGGTTGGAAAAGAGTGCCGTATTTTATGACAATGTTGAAAAAGAAACACACAGTGAAACACAGATTAATTAAGGCACTTTTAATCTCACATTTCTACATTAGGTAAGGTGGGGCTCGGACGCAATTGCAGCTTCATTAATTGCTGTTTTGGTATTGTTCCTAATGAAAAAATTTTATTGTTTTATCACGACCCTGTGAACCCCCCAAAACTATTACACCACGTGGGTGGTGTAGGGATTGTAAAAAAATTGTAAATAACATTCGTCTTTAATTTATTTCAACTATTTTATAGCTCATTAATGGTACAGTTGTTTTTTGTCATCACTTTAATCTTTAAATTATTCGTTTTTTGCATAATCCCTCAAAGCGGGTGTGATCAATACACATAGTCTGTCATGACAATACCCCAAGACCAACATTAACCACACACAGTGCTTTCTTTTGAGGAGTAATGTGTACCTCACAAAATCTACTCATTTTTAAGGGCGTCGAGAAATAAAGTAGGATAAATATAAGAAAATCAAATGAAGAGAAAGCTACATTCAAAGTGAAAGTTAGTTTATACTTTGAAGCTTGCAGAAACAAAACTAAGTGCAACAAACCCGAATGGCTGCAATTGTATTGAACAGAATGTTGATTTTGGTCTATATTGGCAATGACACACCTTGTTATTTATAGACACTGTGAAGATAGAGTACCATCTGTTCATAAGTGGTTCGTGGAATTTTAGCCGAAGTGCGTGATGTGTACAAGATGAATGACTCTGATTAAATGTGATGGTTTTTATGTATTAACGCGTATGACACGGGTATAATGTATGATTGTAGACTATCTTGACCTGTAGTCAAGAAGTGAATAAAGGAAAAAAAATGTTCTGGAGTGATTGCGAAGTAAGTCCCAGTCGCCAATTGTGGACCAGACAGGCATACGTCCGATGCTGTGAGACCAAAACCAGCGTTTCAAGCTGTTAGACCCGCACAACATTATAGTAGATCAGCCTAAAACCTTAAACGATGGACACATCACACGTGGGAGTACCGGGCATAAACAGGGTTGTTTTAAAAAGAAATTTCTAAATACTATAATAAATAATGCCTAGTTTCAGATGGACAAAAGTAATAATGTAACACAATTGGGAACGTTAAAGATATGTGTGCTCAGATTTGGTGCACGTTAAAGAACCCAGGTGGTCGAAAATTTCCGGAGCCCTCACTACGGCGTCTCTCATAATCATATGGTGGTTTTGGGACGTTAAACCCCACATATCAATCAACGTTAAAGATAGATCAGTAAAAGCATGGATAGTAAGAAGAGTGGGTAGTTCGATGGATGAATTGAATGGATGTATGGATGTACTTTATTTGGTCCTTCAGAACGCGCTTTAGCCGTTTCGGGCCACTCCCACGTCGGAAACAGAGAAAAAATAATTGTGATAATAAATACAAAATATAACATGCAAACTAATCTTGAAAACACTAGCATAAATTGGCTCTACAATCTAAATATCTTTCAACCGCCGAACAAGCAAGTGTTTGCTATACGTACAATAGAGGGCACTCTGGTGATAATGTCAATGAGAGGTGCAATGCACGACGCTTCAGCGAGCAAGAAAAACGATGGGTGTTATGCGAATTGGTATGATTTGCGACTTTCGATTCCCGTTGGCTTCGCGTGGTTTGAAAGTGTCTTTGTCACGAGACGATAATGTGCAAATGTTCAGCAGTTGCACTTCACTGCTCTAACCTTTTCAGGATCACACATTTCCCAATACACTAACCGTCTGTCTTTTTTATTTGAAACAAAAACCAAAGACAGCAAGAAATGAAGGCACAAGTTTGTTCGAGCCCCACAAGCACAAAGTCCAGGCAAATCTGTGTACTTCATAGCACTGACAGTTCGGCCAGTTGGTGTTGGTTCGTTGTTAAAAAACGGCGCAACAACACGTGCCTGTATATATGTGTGAGTTGACGTGAACAAAACTTGGTGGCCAGTCCAGCGCCCATGTCTGTGGGGTTTTTCTCATTTGCATCCCGTGTGTTTTTGCACTGTTTATAACTATAATACGCGTAGTATCCATCATTTTATTGCCGCTGAACAATCGCAGTGCCAGAGTCCCCTCTAGTCCTATGAGAATACGATATGCGAACAAGAACAAGCCAAGTCAAGTCAAATCAAGATCCTTGACGATGTGGCGCATACCCACGCTGGGGGATTGGCCAAGAACCAGATGTTTTTCGCGAATTTCTTCCTTAATACAGGTTAAAAAGACTGTTTACGAAAAATAAAAGAAAGATGCCACATACAAATTTGATGGTGAATTGTAAATAATCTGTAGAGTAATGTAATAAAGCGTCGTATTGATTAATATGAATTTGGAAAAGTTAGATCTACCGAAGAATGACTTCAACACTTAAACCTCTTTTAACTTTTCACGAACTCCTGCAATGCGTCAACAATCTTCCCGTCGCTGTGGCTTAGAGACAAAGCCCGAAAGAAAGCACATTTTGAGCATTTAAGTCTATTCCGAGAAGGTGCCAAACGGCACCAAAGTGTTTTTACGTATGGCAGAGAATCTATTACATTAAAGGAGGTAATGTTTCAGTTGACTTATTTACTCCACAAACAGGACAATGAAAGGAGGCTGCCAGACCAGCTCTGTGTAAATATAAATTTAGCTGTGGAATTGGACCGCGCTGTCTAGTGATTGCGACTTCTGTTCCTCACGTTTGAACCTATTTGACTATTTAATTGTATAACAAGGGCTGTCTTCTGGTGTGGCTGTTAGTGAAGATTCCTCTAACAACAGTTGCATTCTCAATCTGGGTGCCTATCAAAATTTCGATGCCGTTAGTACCTCAATAACAGGCCCCACTTAAAGATGACTTTGACAGCGCATCTGCCATTTCATTCATATAAATGCCCTTATGTCCTGGAACCCAGAGAAATTTGATCAGATTCAGATGCGAGGGAACTAACGCTTTGAAAGCACTCTGAGCATGCGAGTTCTCATCTTCAATAAGGGAGGCACATACTGATAGTAAATACATTAAAACTACTGTGGACCTTACCGAAGCAGTTATTTAACGGAGAGCGAGAATTATTGGAAAAAAATTCTGCTTTAAATATGGGCACAAAATCTGGAAGGCGAAGCGAAAAGGACCAGTCTAGGGCAGGGAGAAAAATGGCATTCCACATTCTTCTTCCCTTGTGACGCATCAGTTGCTATGACTACTTGTACTGATGTATTTGCCAGGTAATCTCTTTATATAGCTTCTAAAAACTGAGCGGCAGACAATTTTAATTTTCAGAAATATATCATCAAACTGTAATTAAATAGCATTGCTAAAGTACTGATTAAAGGAACAGCATTAAGTTTAACGTCTAAATCATCTAGAAAGCTCGTACAACCAGAATTTGGGTATACGAAATAGGACGAGTATTGTTCAAAGTCAGGACGTCAATAAAAACTGTTTCTAAGCGCCTTACCGGCGATTCCTACAGCCTAAGAAATGCCTGTGTAGCTGAGCTGACAATTTAAAACGGTTGCAAGGAAGGGAAGCCTAGCTTCCAGATACAAGTACTTGATTGCAGCAAACTTAGGGAGAATTAAGCATAGTCTCAAGGCTTGTTTCTCTATGACTACCAGAGAATGTATCTTGTAGGCAGGTGCCCCCGCGTATAACACGCACCAAAACTCAAGCACCGGGCGAATATACATACAATATACAGAGATAAGAGTATTTATCCGCATACCTAACCGACTATTACTGATTTTGCTTAGTATTCCCACTGCACAACATCCCTTTGCTGCAATGTACTCAATGTGTGTCTTCCAAGACATTGATTGACCCCCAGATATTTCACATTCGCTACTTGAGGGAAAGGATCCAGATGATAAGAGAGCGAAATATGAAAAGGGTCTTTGAGAGGAAATGTTGAAACAGAACACTTCTTAACATTTAAATACAAATGTAAGCTATCAAGCCATATTCTACGTCAGGTAGGTATGTCTGTAATACTTGAAATAGCTTATGGATGTCCTCTGCTGCTGAAAAAAATGCGATGTTGTCTGCATATACATACGTGTGGACATCCTGCTGCCGAGGTACAGAGCTCATAAAGATATTGAACAACACCAGGGAAAGGACGGCCCCTTGCGGGATACCTCTTGTTTGCACATATTCAGAAGACGAGAAACCACTTTTGTAACAGTAAAACGTTCTATTGCGTAAAACTTCTGCTATACATGACTGTATGTAGTTTGGGAACTTAAGGTTTTGCAGCTGGTTGATTAACACTATATGCTCAGCGCTGTCATACGCTTTTGCTATAATCGATAGTGACGAGCCCAGCATATTTTCCCTCACGCTTAGCTAATCTCATGCGACTTTCTAGGTCTATGTGGGCCTGTTATATGAAGCATCCGGATTTGAAGCCAATATGGGATGGATTCAGAATTTCTCTCTCATTGATGAAATTTGTTATTCGAAAGTTTTGGATTCTCTCAATTACTTTTACAAAGTTTGAGGTTAACACAATGGGCCTAACGTTATCCAAAACGTATGCTTTACTCTGAAATTTCAGTATTGGTATTACCTTTGTTATTTTCCACTCCAATGGGAGCCATGCCTTTCTTAAAGAATAATTGATTAGATCCAATGGGTACTCTTGGCAATCTTTATGCATCGTTTTCAACATGAACGGCGTAACTCCGTCAGGTCCCAGATCCGCTAGTGGCAAGTTAGCTAACACTTGCGACAATTCATACCTGGAAACTTCTGTGAAGTCATCGTCCTTTAGCGCATGTGAAGGAGGGAGGATAGTTGGCTGGAAAAACGTTGCTCTAATCCCTTACTAATCACTTCTAATGAAGCTTTTATTTCTTCGGCCGCCAAATTGATAGACCTGGCATTTATTGATTGCGGAATCATTTTCTTTTTACGCAGGAATATAAATAACGCTTTTTATTCTTGCATTTAGAAAGATAATCGAATTTCCGCCTTTCGTAATCTTCTGTTGTCTTGGCAACTGTACGTTTAAAAACACCTGCAACGAACTGGTAGCCTTTTTCAATTTGAGGGCACTGATTGTACAAAAGCTTTTCCATGCAGCCTTGCTGCGTCTATATCTCTCGAGCAATCGTTATTTCACCAAGGAGAATTCAAGTTATGAATAGTTGACGCCACCACGAATTCACATTTCTCACGGGAATTCTTTAATAAAAATATAAGCTCCGAGCCTTTGGCATCCTGCTATTATCTGACAGAAAAGACAGCGAAGAAAGGAGGAATCCTTGAATTTTGGAGTATTTTATATGCGTACGGGTAATAGAGATTGATGAGGCTTCTGAATTTTTATTTGAAAAGTTTCGGTAGGTGGTCGCTGTTTGTTGCGCAACCGACGAATGACCAGATGATGCATTAAGGCTGGAACTTGTAAAAGCTAAATTTAGCGCTGAAGAAGTATGACTGCATACGTATGTTGAGCTTCCCGAATTCTGACATGAAAAATGATTATCTTGGGCCCAATGCCACAACCGGCTGCCACACGTATCAGTTTTTTACTCCCCATGTAACATGGTGGGAGTTGAAGTCACCTGCTAATAAAATATCTCCTCCACACGTGGTTACTAAGTATCTAATGCCGAGTGTCATGTACACCTGAAGGAAAGTAAGTATTTACTACTGACTAAATCTGCCCGGTCGGGAGAGTTAAGCCTACAACTAATATTTCGTACGCAGGGGAGAGGAGCTTTAAACATCAGTTTGGCTTTGGAGCAAAGTTTGTTCGAAATCATTGTCAGTATTTCAACACCTCTCGTAGGGCGTCTAGTCTGAACAAACGGTAATTCTTAAAATGAACATTAGTATCAGGAGTAATCCAAGATTTTCGCAGTAAGATGAAATGGGGACTCAGTTTATCACACAGGAAATGTCAATCAGTAATAGCAGCGAACAGAGAACGACAAGTCCACCTGCAGAACTCTCAGGGACGCTATTTTTGTGCAAGAATTGTTGCGGAGATAGCTTTCTCCAAAATACTTTTTTAGGTATTTTACTACACGGAGTCTTCTTGAGACTTGACGAAAGGCAACTTGAAACGCCATTGCTCAACGGGGACCGGCTGCGTTTCTGTGCCCGAGCATCAGCTCGACATCAGTAGACACATTTAGGTCTAACACTTGTTCCTGTTCAACGTATGTCATGCACATTGAGGAGCCCTGGATGTTAACCATGTTATTCATCTCATCACTACACACGGCAGTAGCATGAGTGGCAGTCGGTATTTTATTGGGCTCAGAAATACCCGAAGCAGTGGGAATCAACAGCTTAGTAATTTGATTTCGGAAAACTTGTGCTATTCATTCGGAGATGCTAGCTAGCAATCGGTCCATAACTGTAGCCATAGCTCATTTTACCGCTACCTTAACTGCCTACACAATATTAGTATCCTGACATAAATGACGTGCTGTAACGCCTGCATAGCCATGGCCTCTCTCCTTAACAGCTGCAATGGCTTCCTTTCTAGAGCATCTCCTTTTGTCTAGGATTTCTAGTATTTGTACTTGTTCATGGCGCATTGGGCACTCTGCAAAATCAGCTGCATGATGCCCACTGCACAAGGAACACAAGACATCTTGGGCCTTGCAATCTTGATCTGAGTGGCGTTCACCACATCTATGACATCGACCCTCCGATTTGCAGCCATGAGAGCTATGTCCGAACCTCCAGTAGTTCTGACATTGCAATGGGCGGGACGCTACTGATCTACTCTGAATACTAATGACCGTGCTTCAATTTTTTTAGGGGCACGACGTACCTGCAAAAGTCGCAATCACAGACATTGTGGGATGTCGTTTGTTGTCAACGAGTCTATTGCACCGGTAAGCTGCAACCGCACCTGCCGCCGACAGCTTCTCGAGCGCCTCCGCAGGGCTTAGTTGGGCGTCAACCCCACGCACAATGCCTTTAGTGCATGCGAGATGTTGTAGCATATACGCACTTATCGGGATCGAAGCAAAAGAAGAACACTTAAAAGATCCTTTACACAAATCTGATCTCGTGTTCGACATACAATGCCAGCGCGACCAAACTGCCTCACGTCGGTTATGCTCTGGTAGTTTGAGGTCACGGCATGGAGATGTTCTTCTGTCGCCTTCGGGTTATTCAGCTTAATGAAATTTCCACTCAAAGCACCAGAGCGACGGGAATATTGCTCACGCCACTGTGGTGAAACGAGTCAAAAGGTACGTCATCATTGCGTAGCGAGGCTGTCCACAGGGAACGATCATGACCCGGAGAATTCCTAGACATCAGCGCAGCCTGAAGACAAGATAAAAAAAAATGATCCTGCATGAAATAATGAAAAACACACCAAATACTTGGTGAAAAATAAAAAAAACTATCTGGTACTTAGCCCCTCAACCAGCACCTAGAACCACATAACCAGATCGAACGCCACTTGCAGACCACTGCAATCTTCGAGAACTGCCGAAGCGGCAGAGCATCTGAGCACAAAGGGTCTTCTTCTAGCCATATCGTGCTTGCAGCATTGTCTTCATCTTCTCCTCGACGGATTCCTTCGGGCCGCACTAGCGCGCTGCAATAGCAACGTACTTAGGGTGCCTTGACGCGCGCGCCCCCGTGGAGAAGCGAGCAGTGAGACACTCTGAACGTACTGCACGTTATTTCAAGGAAAACTCATGAACTCAATTTTAATAAACTTTGTAGTTCATGTATCACTGCGCACGATGTCCGCACTGATGCTTTTCCAGAGAAGCCGAAACGTGGGGCGCTGGTGTTGATCAATGGGTAAATCCCGAAAGTTCAATATCATCTTTCTCAATTATTAGTTGAATGTGCCCTGAAGTGTGAGTTGATGCTGGCTGCCGAAATGTTGTCTTATTCATCGTTAAGGATCAGTGACTAGTAGGCGGGCATGCCTAACTTCTCTGGCTAGGAGTTTTCACGTACACAAGACAGATGAATTTTGACTTCGCCTATAGTCCCATATATACAGCTTCGGTGTAAGACACTGGGTCTATAAAACCAAGTGGTTGAAGAGAGTAAGTTTACACTTGACTTGTAAGAGGCATTTTTATGGTTTCGATGGAGCGGCAAATATTCAAGATATTGTCGAGATATAGTGGCCGCTTCAAAACTAATACTTGCAGATGCCGCGAAATATCGTAGGTGTCATAATGTGGTAATACGAACAATACCAAATATTGTTAACAGGTCTCTACATCAAGCCGCAGCCCTATTCTTGCATTTCACTTAAACATATAGGATGGCAAAAGCCCTACACAGTCAAAGACGATCATTCTTCCAAGGACCATTTGTTCTAAAGGAGAATTTTGGTAGAACATATGTCAAAAAAGCAACATCAACAGGAAAAAAGCACACGTTACACCTATTGCTCTCAGAAATTTGTCGGAAATCTGGAAAAATCAGGGAAATCAGATAATCGCTCGCGGGCTGCCAAATTGCTCTTATAGGGGCAGGCCTCTTAAGAAAGTTAAAGAAAAATGTTTAGACCGTAATAAAAAAGTAAACTCATTAACTCATAAATTAGTTCAGTTAGGCAAATATTTCATGTGGGAGAATTGCTGTTTTTCGTGCAACAAATCTCATTAAATTGGCACCTCCACACAGAAACAGTGTTCTCAGCGTTATTGTCATTCTGAGAATAATATGCGGAACGATTCATTCTTTCGCTGAGAGATCTATCCTTCACTAGTTATTTTTGTTCACCGGCAATGACAAAGCGTGGCCGATGTTGGAAATGCTGAAGGGGTGTCACCTATTCGAAATAAAAAGTAAACCTAATAGTGCCGTAGCGTTAAATCGCACGTGCTTCAGAATTACGGGTGTCGTTATAGACACCGTCGATGGTGAGCGATATTTCGACGTTGTGCATGAGGAAATATTCTAAATAGACTAAAATTGAGACGTTATAACAAAGCTTGCTCCAGCGGGTATCAAACTCGGGGCGTCTGCACGGCAGTCAAGTGTGTTAATATGCGTCACAGAGCAAGAGCAGTGACGTCATCATGTGGAGTATTGCTGAGAGAAGAGTATAATTGCACCTGGTGCCACACATGTTTATTGTGCAACGCTTCAGTGATTCAAATGCCACAAATTTTGAAATGCTTAGGCATGATTATTGATTAATAAAAACGACAACAGCATAGTGCTTAGCTGCGCTTACCTTTACGGATGCATTGTGGCTACCTGACTTGTTTGCAAGGTGGTCACCATCGCTATTTCATTCGTAGGTAGGCATGCCCTATAGGTAAGATTCAAACGGCGAGCGTTCTCACGGCACGATTGAGGTACTGACACTGTAAAAGTCCTGTGCTCCAGCAAGTGTGTCGATTCTGGTTATGATGCAGCCGTACTGAAAATGTTTCGAAAGTGAAACAGGAAGGTAAACATGAACCGAACACGCCAACATTGTCCTTCGCAGCTGCAATTTATGGTAAAAACCCACTAAATACTGCTTCTTCCTAAATATTTTGACCCAAAATCAGACACATGTTGTGGCATTTTTAATGCTGGAAAAGTACCATAATAAATAACCGTCTGTACAGAATTAGGAAACAAAGGTGTGCAAAATGTTCAGAAATAACGAAAAAATATATATTTGTATTATTTTCATAAATATTGTTTTGTGCGGTGGCACACATCTTACGCAGAGTACAGGCGTGAATTATGACTCAAGAAAAAAAATAGGGTAATAATTTTTTGAGTCAGTGTAGTCACTTAGTTCGGTTAAGACCGAAAACTACAGCGCATGCCCCGAAGAGCCTGTGTCAGCTTTTAAAGTTCAGAAACACGGACACTGGCAATTATTAATTAGTGACATATCAAGATTTGTGTAATGACATATCAAAAATTTTCCTGTAACACCAAAAATGAGGTCCATGGCAGTGCAGCTGTAATTCGAATTTGAGCCTCCAAAATGAGTAAGCATCAATGTATTAACAATCGAAAGCCTTGGTTTTGTGCTTGTGAGGGTTTCACCTGCAATTCGAACACGTATGGCACTCGTACGTTAACAAATACCGAACCAACTCCACTACAGACAGGGTCCGTTAGGTAGGCTTGAAAAGGAGCCCGATTTCAAACTAAAAGCAGCCAAAGTGGCCATGCCATTCAAATCTTTCACTTATTCGTAGACAAATAGAAGAGAAGAGGTATTATGAATAGAGTTTTCGCTATTACGGACTAATATGATCAATGTTCAAGAACATCAGAAACATGATTCTTACCTCTTGCCTGGTCTTCAAACCAAGGTGAGTTGCAAAATTGAATAATTTTTTACCTATTTATGCATGTATTTATTTACGTACCGCAAGGCAAAGAAAAATGAATAAAACAATAAAAAATTACCACAACATAACGAGTAAAAACGTAAGAAAGAGTAAACAGACTTCCCACAGACTAGTACTTGTCCTTGTAGTTACTGCTTCAAGATAACTCATTATCAACACTTCAACGATAACAAAAGTGATTTCAACAGTTTACTGCAGTCCCTAGAAAAGCTTAGGCAGATGGCAAAAATTTTTATGCACTGTTATAGATAGAGGTAAATGCTGAATTTGATGTCTTTTATGCTATGTAGCGTGATTTTCATTGGAGATAACAATATATTTTTTTGTTTTCGTTACAGATGAACGAACATGCGACAAATATTCAAGGGGCCGGTTCAAATGCAAAGCGGTGAGAGTGGTAAATAGGGACCTCCTAGTCTTTTAAAAGTCATCAATAAACTTTTACTTACCCACATTTCGTTTCATAAACCATAATTCGCACAAGCTGGCGCAGGGCCTATATTAGATTGGTAAGTGTTGCCTCAGCGTGCTCGCACAATTTCGTGCGGTATAGACTTCTTGCCAGGGACAGCCTAACTTTGCAACATTCTGACCAACAAGTCATTGAGAACATCCGACATTTAAATAGTATTTTTCTTGAAGCCACTGATTGCAATTTATTATTAGATTCGTTAGACCCGAATTTTTGTTGTAGTTGGCACGATAATATGCGCTGGGTATCAGCGTTAGAAACTGGCTGCAGAAAAGATAACGGTCAGCGTGATCTGCGTGCCATCCACGCATTTCGAAACTTCACCTCTTGTCTTCGAAGGTGCGCATGCAGATGCCTCGATGCAGACGAGCCTTCCGGTGGGGCCGAGATGATAAGAGGGCTCATTAGCTTCCGCCGCAGAAATGATTTATATCGTTGGTGGTCTGTAGGCTTGCTCGTTCTTCCCCCCCCCCCCCAACAATGAGAAAATTGGCTACCAAATGTGCAAAACTTAATTTCAATACAGCCAAAAGTTGGTGACAAACCAACCTGGAATTTTCGTGGCCAGACAAGGTCCTCGAATTGTCAATTAGACACACAGTTGCAACTAACAACCACCCTGACCGAGATAGCCGTCGAGAGTGGTTACGTTATTCTGGTCATATTCACACTCTAAGCCGCAAATGGCGAAAAAGAGTCTGCGGTTTGTGCTTCCAAACGATGAATGATTCGTCCTTTCGGGAGCAACCATAAGAGGACGAACTGTTAGTCCTCAGTAGTTTCGAGGGAGGAAATGTCAAGGAGTAAAAGTTACCTCTGTGTGGGAAGGGTAACTGCACAGGGATGATGTGTTACAGCGCAAGAGACAAACAGTTGCTCCTTCTCAAAAAAGAAAAAATGAAAGATCAATAAATCAAGATTTCTGTTTGAATCGTCAAACACTTGGAGGATGAAGAATACGTGCTTCAAGTGCAGGTATTTGCTTGATGAGTCTATGTAAAAATAAATTTTCTCATGTATGTTCTCATTGCGGTGTCAAGCTTGTTCGCTTGTCAGAGCACAGAGCGTTGTTCGTTATGTCGTTCAGCGAAAATGCCTGTTTAGTGACAAAGAAAAGGCAAAAACGTTTAAAGAAACAACCAATTTTATTCAGCGACTCATGTGAATTCTGCACCAACATGCGCACACATAAAATCATCAACTTTCATGAGTACGAAAAATAGAAACACTTCCCTGAACTCTGCGAAAGACAATAAAAGATGGAGTGTTTTAATGGAATATATGCTGTCCAGCCGACTTCAGGAAGTGCACCCGCACCGCTGACAGCTGCTGAGTGTGTGTTCGTAGCTGCAAGATGTGGCCTTTGTCGCAAGGCACAACGCTGTCAGTTATTGATTTTTTGATAATGTAATTGAAGAAGCCATCCTAATTTCTAGCAGAACTGTTCGTGCACTTGAAGTTACGTTCCATGCTGTCAGTTGAAGTTGCCACATGCATAAAAGTTTGAGCAAAACTGCTCTTTCACAGAGCCCGTCATAATGCAATCAAGCAGTTCAGAATATGCTATCAAGTTTGAGAAGCCTGTTTTCCAGTTTACCGCTTCAAGCTTTCGCTGTGATACACTTGTGGGCCCAATTATTTATCAATGAAGCTTGCGCTTCGTTTTAGAGATACAGAATTGAAACATGCTTAGCATTACTACAAACGAGCGAACTCGCCAACGTGGCCACCGACTGCCTGTTGTAGTGGTGCAAGGCAATCTAGACATGCAATGTTCACAACTAGCCTTCCTAAATTACTTGTTTACGATGCGAAAGATGGCGGTGTGTGGAGTTTAAGAGAATTTTTTTCGAAAGCAGTGAACTTTTCTGATGAACATTGCTTATTTGTGCTGCACTGAAAACAAAATTATTTTTGAGCAGCTGTACTTGCTACAGCTAATATTGAGCCCTCATTAAGGCTACCACGTTTCGATAGCCCAGTCATCATGCTTGTAGTTATATAATCGGCAGGGCAGCACTCGCTCCGCTGTCTAGAGTGAACTTATCAACCATGCGGGTTTTGTTCGCAAAGAGCATGAGTATTCAACGAGCGGTGATCATTACATGTCACTAGAACACAGGTAAAATCTTGCGGAGTGATCGCAATCTTGTTTACACTCATCCCTCCCCTGATAACCTAGGGTGGCGCCAAGCATTTCAACAGCGTAGCACTTCATTTCAGTAGCGGAGCACGTGTACCACAGCGGAAAGATGATTCAGTGCACCACAAAAATGCAGCTATCTCAACCACGTAACGATAACAGATCCGCAACACACCGCTAAAGCAGCGAGAACACTACGCCGCACATTTATAATACCTGAGCGTGATCACAAAAGAGGGCTTACACATTCGCCTATTTTTGGGCTATATAAACAATATTACTTAGCTCCGATAGTTGCCGTAGTTGTCACGACCATTTACACTACCTCAACCTGTTAACAGCTGATTATTTTAGAGAACTGTTTGCTTACGCGCGTGCAGACCAATCCTTGGAGGCCGCCACGGCGACGGAAAGTGATATGAGAGTACACGTTGCTCTGTATGATCTAACAGTTCCTTCCTCAGTTTGCACACATCACCGTGATCTTGCAATTGATCCCTCCGCGGACTAGCTGTCACTTACAGGAACGAAGTGCAGCACTTATTTTCATTTTACTCTCATCTCACTCCTTTACGGCTTAGAGTGTAGTTGCAGTCATCGGATTTTCTTTTTAACTTTCACCTATCAAATTCGCTAAACTTCATTCTTCCGGAATAATTACCAGAGGCTTACAGTTCGAAATCACAAAGCGGAAATGGAATTCGCGCACGAAGAAAAGCCATTCTCTGATCAGAACTGACCTCCTATCTCCCCTAATTGTTGTTAACGAATTTAGTTTATTTTCGTCGTAATAGCCGCGCCTTGCCATGTTAAGATGTCTTCCATCACTACTGGACTGCAGGCCTATGTGAACGCCTTTAAAGGGCCACTCAACAGGTTTGAAAATTTTAGGCTGACAAGCGCAACACGTATATGAGGCGTTCACGGTCACGCCTGCCGAAATTTGCAAAGCTACACGCCACAGAAATGGTCAAACTTTGAGATGAACGCTGCTTCCCCTGACCCGTACGTTTCCTACCCCCTATTTTCGCCATCTTTTGCACCCTGTGATTTACCACTCCACTTTGTGCATTTTATACCAACAAAGAGTTAACCTAGACCATATTATGTGAGGGTGCACACAGAACCCACTACTTATCACGATAATGATAAGGACCAGCGGGAGGCTGCTATCTGCCGCTCGGCGCCCGAGGTCCAGGATCAGATCCTGAATTGGGCCAAGAGGGTAGCAGAGACGTACGCTGGGTAGGCTCTTCTGACACTCCACCACCCCACCTTTCCCTCTTGGGATAAATAAAGTTTTTCTCCTCCTCCTCCTTTTGCGGGCACGTGTCTAGAGAAGGAGAGCATGACGCGCACGTAGAAATGGCCCTAAGTACATGGCAGTGTAGTGCCGTTGGTCCTCTACGTAGACGACTGTGCTCTGACGTTGCCAACAGTGGCCCGTGACAATGCGATAAGTATGTAACACGACTTGCGCAGTTTATGTAAGTTGTTGCTTGAAGAGAATAGTAAAGCTTGAGATAAATAATGAGATGCAATAAGGGAATGTGTACATATTTTTTCCATTTGTTTTCCGTGAACTGCAACGAGATGTGGGGCTAATTTGCTGGCGTTGCGCATGCGTTCGTGTCCCCGCTCTCAGCACTTGAAGCAAACGACAGCCGTGGAAGCGAAAGTAACGCTCCTGCGCGTTCGTGCACTTCTTTTGCTCATCTGTGGCGCAATTATGTAAAAGTTCCAAATCCGGACAAAGGTGGTCTCTTCCATTGAGTCGCACGCGATTGGCCCATACAAGCTGTGACGAATGCTGTGACGTTATGAGTGACGTGGACTGGGGTGTCACGTGACTTTTTTTTCGGTTTTCGGAGAAAGGCGATGGAACGGTCGGAGAGACTGTCCGAAAGCAACCGGATGGATTGAAATGGCTGCAAGGTGGCCTAGATTGGATTGAAATGGAAAAAATGCGCGACTTTTCGGCACCGGGGCACTTAGACAACATGGCGTTTCCCACTGACACGGTACTTCGCCTTGCCTGTGCGGTAGCTTTAACCGAGCAGAGGCGACGACGCGAGGTAAAAGATGCATTTGAAGAGTTCAGCGAAGAAGAGTTCCGGCAATGTTTTCGTCTGTCCAAACGAACAGTGCGTAGCTTGTGCGACGAACTTGACCATATCATCGGATGCCAGCGAGCCAGTGGCCTTTCCACAGAGAGAAAGGTGTTGTGCGCGCTGCGATTTTTCGCCACCGGTAGCTTCCAGCTGAGCATTGGTCGCGAGGAACACATCGGCATGTCTCAGCCGGCGGTGAGCAACACCATCCACGAGGTGACGGAGGCGATCATTACCGTGGCTGCTAGAAAAAGGGTGGCGGACTTCCTACTGACAACAGCTGCTAAGGATGAGGCAAAGGTGGAGTTTGTGCTACGCGGTTGCATCCCAGGGGTGCTGGCGTGTGCCGATGGCACGTTGGTCACCATTCGCAAGCCAGAGAGATTCAGACTGGCCGACACGGCGAGCTTCATGTCCAGAAGGGGCTATTATGTCCTGAACGTCATGATCGTAAGTACTGTTAGGATCGTTTATTACTCGCCCTTCGGAGCAATTGTTCAGTTGTGACGCCAAAGCTGGAAAAAGTAATAATGCAACGAATGAAAAAGAACCTGCAGGGAATCGGGTGCGAGCTAGATAATGGCTCGCAAGGCCTCGGTAATAATAAGTGGCAAGTGTTTTGTGCGTGAGCCAGTTGCCGTTTTTGCACTGGCATGCATACGCAATTGAATTGTGCATTTTAGAGGTAATCGGTAATATGGGCAGCAGACGTAGCAGAAGTATATACACGACAGGGAAGTATTTCCAACACGAAAGTGCTTACAATCACAATTGGACGAGCTGGCTTTGGTATTAACGAGTGTTCTTTCCCAAGAGCAACCCGTAGCTTTTCACTTATCGATCATTCAGTGGAAGTCGTAGTCATGTGTACAGCAGAGGTGGGGTCGTTGCCCCCACACTCCCCCCTCCTCAGTGTGATACACCCTGTGTTTCCTTCTAAGTGAAGCTCCTTGTACCAATGACTGTACTAGTACGCATTGTTTCCTGCATATGCGTAAAAAAAGGGATTTATTGTGAGTATAAATGCAGTACTATTTTATATCGCTCCTCATCGCAGATGTGCAAAGCGTGGCTGCGCATAATTGTCATAGACCCATGATTCCCAGATTCGTGCCACGACTCCTGGGTGTGGGAACACAACCCACTGCGTGCACGCCTAGCTGCACATCTACAGCCTTGCGAATATCTGCTTGGTAAGTATTAATGTGTACTATCTGGCACTCAGCTTTTATGCAGAGCACTCAGCTTTTATGCTTACATTGCAGGAGACGCAGGCTATCCCCTCAAGCCATGGCTCCTAATTCCAGTCCTTGGCAGTCAACCGTGCAACACTTCCGAAGGCTGATACAACAAGGAGCACGCATCCATGCACAATGTTGTGTAAAGGTGTATCGCCGTGTTGAAAAGCAAGTTCCGCTGCTTGCAGCACTTTCGAACGATCCTCTACAACCCCGATCGGGCAGCGCAAATCATCTATGCTTGCTTTGCTCTCCACAACATTGCGTTGCATGCAGGCGACTGGACCTTGGATGAGTATGTCGTGGACATGCCACCAGCTGAGGATGACGATGGAGGGCCAAGGGGGAGTCATATGCTCACACCACGCAACGTGCTGCTCAGAGATGGCAGCAGCGCTGTCTTAACCTTTTTTGAAGTACACAGGAACGGTGAGTTTTCATGTTTTCATATCCCACACATAATTTATTTACACTGATTCTAGTGCATCTAGACATGAAAGGGCTGTGTTTGCCACATTTGAATACACAAAGTACTTACTTGTGCTTCAATATGAAGCAAGGTGGCAATGTCAAAATGCTGCATTTTCTTTAAATGGCACATGAAATATGCAACAGAAACACCCTTTTCCATATTAGCGATCACAGTCACAACAGACTAGATTGGAGCAAGCATATATGAGCGGCACTCTGTGCTGAATGTTGCTATCACAAAATTGTGCGAACAATGCAGCAACGTCTCAAAATTCTTTTCACCAGAACGCATAAAAATCGAGATTCCATTAGTAACATGTTGTATGAACACATGATACATAAGTCCATATCTTGTCATAGTGACTGACTACAAGCATTCAATTGTGCACGCCAGGCTTGACGAGCAATTGTGCTTGTCAAGTTGTGCTGTTTTTTTGCTCATTGTCCTAAACATTGTGTGAATGTTAAAATAACATTTATTTGAATTCACGACTGCAGTCATGCTGCAATGCTAAAAAATATGCAAATCAAGATGGCAAACAACAGGCGAGTTGTTTTGATAACATACAGCATGAATAATTCGCTCAGTTATCTCCCGGCTCCCAAACCATACCACGTTCGAAATTTATTCCCACAAAGAGTCGTTTACAATGAAAACTAGATGAAATCAATCGCTGGCATGTTGCTGTGATGACCATTTTCCTTTGTGAAACTGTGCGAGATGACCACTTACTAGCTTAGCGCTTCCAAACAAGATTCGGAATGTAGTTGTTGCATCTTAGCCTCATTGTGCTGAAATGAAAATATCACAGTGAACTGCAAAACAGTGTGATGCAAAAAGATATCACATTACTACACTATGTGGTAATGCTGAATAAAAATCACAGTGAGCTAGAAAACACAGTGGGACAATACAAATATCAAAGAAACATTAACAGAAAATGTCAACTATACACTCGTGGTCTCCGTGTGAATGATTAGACACCTTTGAAATGTGGGTAAAAACACTGCCACTAGAACAGCTCGAACATAAATTAAGAAATGCATATATCGAACATAAGAAATGCTGCACTTCTTATACAAAGTAAATGCTAACCTAAATCTAGTAATATGTACTAAATGCAAACAAAAACGAATAAAATAGAACATGAACAGCAACACGTAAACATATAAAAAACACTAAACCAATTATGAATGATAAAAAGTTGAAAACATGGCGAAAAACAAACTAAACTATGTGTATGTCTCCCGAAGCGTATAAAATTGAACATGAACAGCAGCACCTAAACACATTGAAACCGACAAATCTATAATGAATGATGACAAGAAAAAACATTGAACACATGACGAAAAATTAAACTAAACTACGTATCCCTTTCTCGCAGAAAGCCCTCAGCCATGGCCAGTGCCCTCCTGCACCGCTGCCGCCTTCTCTTGTGCCGCTACCACACGCCGTGCTGCAGAAGCGATGCGGGTGGTTGATTTTTTCATCTCCCACAGCACCTGCGATGAATCATCATGTGGTAAATGTTTAAGTGAGCTGCCGGTAAACCCTTAACCATCTCGTGGCTGGAAGCTGCTCCTGCTGCCAAGAATTGCAACGGGCACAACAACTTCCCCTCAGTTGAAGATCAACTGGCCTGATGGCATCCTTTGAAAGTGGGAAGCTTTGTGTACAAGCTATGCCCTCCTCGTGCGGACCTACAAACATTTGTTGAAACTGCTCTTTATTAATGTCCTCAAATGCATCTCTCACCATGAAAGAGCCCCAGGGCTAACCAACCTTTTGCCCGGCATTTTATCATTGCAGATACCCGATACCATGCCCTCAATACAATGCATGGTTCTTGTTTACAACCCAAGTTGGTTTCAGTCATCATAATAGAACATGGAGAATGCTTATTCCCCTTATGTAAAATGTAAACAAAGGGTCTACTCACCTTGAGCACCTTGTCGCCCTGCTCAAGGTTCCAGTCCTGCACTCAATAAAGCACTAAGTTCTCAGATGCTTGCGTGTTACTGTGTCACTGCCATCTACAGCCGCTTCAGGGGCCTCCACAACCATTTCCACTGCAGCAGTGGGAAGATTCGCCTGCTGGAAAGTGTAGTAAGCATGATCTTTCAGAAAGTGGGTATTCGTTACTCTGGCTATTTTGCAACCTTAAGTACTAAACATCTGCGAAAATGTTCTGCAGCTATTCAGTGGTCATTGATGTCATGTATTACCATTTTAGTGCATGCACTTGCCCGCAGTCATTGCGTGTTTTATGATAAATTAATACCCCTTGTACTGCAAGGGCTCGAAACTGAGATTTTAGTTAAACCTACCCACTTTTGATTACTTTCTCGTGTGCTTTATTCCCGTTTAACAAGGTTCCGCTAAAGGCACCCCTTCAGATATCAAACTCTGTCATAGTACCGCTCAGGAACCCGTGATACTGCGGCGGCAGAGTGCTTACGTGTTGATAGGTGAGACCAAAAACGCCACTGAAGCGTGTCATTCCAGTCAACTGTAGAACTCGGCCGCGGAAGCCAGGCAGCCAACCCCCTACAGTGCCCCTGGAAATATACACTAATGTCACAGAACAAATTGCCCGTGCCATTCGACGGTCACTCACGTTTGTGCGTCTCTGATGGCGGCGGTGTCACGGCGGGCCTCGTGCACCGGCCTGCGCCACCAAGCCTGCCATTCCTGCGCAGGCACTTCATGGTTCAGCGCGTCGCTGAGCTCTTGCCACCGGTCGGTGATAGTGACGCCGTGCCGCAGCTCGATGGCATTCGCCACGAGCTGGGGATGTTCGTTCATAAAGGCGAGCACCAGCGCGCGCTGAGCCTCGGATAACGCCGATGAGCCGCTGCTGCTGTTGACTACTGGTACAGTTGACCTCCGCCACGATTGCGCTCGACTGAGCCAACAACTTCGAAAGTTGCGCCGTTTAGGTTTGTATAGTGGGGGAGATATGAAAACAGTAACTGCTTGAAACGGGGTTGTACTTAGCGCCATCACGTACCGTCCCGCTAAATTTAGCGTTATTTCATAACAATAACAAGAAAAATACGTTTATATTGTGCCGTATTTCTTAATAAACGTTTGAAAACTTTTGCCAACACAATTTGATAATGATTAATAGTAGTTAAACGTTTTTCAACCCGTTACAAACACTTTTCACTTTGCTATACGGTCCCCAAGTCCACGTCAAAATGATGACGCGAGGCTTCATTTCGCTCATTGGCTGTTCACTTCCCTTCGTCCTCGCGACCGCTGCGGACCGCCCATTTTTTGACGTCACCGACAGACCGCCTCCGTCCGGATTTGGAATTTGTATATAATTGCACCACTACTCTACCGCGTCTAATCCAGCGTTTTGAAACCATTCCGCAGGAACAGGCAGTAGACCCCAAATAACGCTGGTCAACAACAACCAAACTAAAAAAAAACGCCGCTCGTGTGTCCGGTGGTTGGGCTTGTTCGGGCACGTCATGCGCACATGAAGAGGGTAGGGAAGAGATTTGGCCTGCGAAGGATACGTGGGGGAGCGGCGAGGGTTTCGAGCTCGCCTCTTCGAATTCTCCTTCCGTGCCGCTTTTAAAAAGCAGTTTTCTCAGCTCGTAATAAACCGATTGAACAAATTTTTGCGGCGTAAGGCTCATCATCGGACACTCAATTTCCACGGTCAAACTAAAATTTGTTATGGGGCGTAATGAGTGGTCCTTCAAGTTGTACCACTCTCTTATTGTTTTGGGGAAAAATAAGTAGAAAAAGTGTTAAATCTGCATTTCAAGGTAACATCTTTTTAGTATTATCACAGTGAGTGCATGTGTAAGGTGGTTGAACAAGATAGTTACGATGTTTATTCCTGTGTTAGAATGATATATCTGGTGTAAAAGTGTAAGCCACAGCTTCTGTCTACGTACACGTAGCTGATCCCATTCCAAAGTGCACCTAATTCGTGAAACGCTGACGTAGAGGCTATAATTATTTAAAACGAATCTTCCCGCTTGGTTATGATGTTTTTCTTTTTTGTTTAAAGATAGCCTTTGTAGGGTTCCATACTGTGCATGCGTAATAAAGTACATACCAGACCTGCAAAAAATGTAACGTTTCCTTTATTTCGCGCGTCGCCCGTTTGAAATTCCTGTGAATAAAGTACAACATCCAACTAGCCTTTCCTATGGCTGTACCAATGAGTTTGTTCCATGTGAACAAATAAGTGAAATGAACACATAGATACGTATGTTTGCAGCGTATATGTTGACAGATACGTGATAGGCGTTATATTGATGATGTGGTTTGGATGCTTTCTTTGAGAAGCTGACGCTGCAACACTTTTTATATTCAAATTTATTTTCCATTTTTCACACCAGTCCACAATTGGATTTAGGCCGGTTTGCAAAATGCGAGTAGCAGATTCAGTCATGATTTGTGTGTATATGACAAAGTCGTCAGCAAATATTTGATGAGTGATGTCACGATTTCAACTATGTTGTTTATGTAGATTAAGAACTGTAAATGTCGTAAAACACTACCTTGGCGAACGCCGAAGGGGGGGGGGGCTGCGAGCACTCGATAGTGACGGACGCACTCCACATCACCTCCGTAGATTATCTGCTATTTCTGCGGACATCCACCCTGGTACCCCTGAAACTTGGGTTTATCGTCACCACCAAATTCTCCGCTTCGCCTAGACAACACCTTCGTCCAGGTGGGTCCAATTTTGACAACTTGAGGGACGTCCTTCACTCCCGGCTACAGCGCCGCCTCGCTAAGGGCTCTCAGCCCGGCGATGGCGGCCGCTAACGTGGTTACGCGCTATGATCCTACCTCAAGCCAAATACTGTCCATGTAGAATTCATCCTCCGTAAACACTATGCCATCAGAAGACGAATACCTCGACGACATGGTGAGACTGTGGCAACGCAAGCAAGCGAAATCGAAGTCTGCGTCTCAACAACAACGAGACGCCACAGCGGGCTACCATTCCCCAACCTTGCAAGGAACGCCGGCGCGCCATCCCTCCGGTGGTGTGCCTACCTCTGCTGCGTCCTCGCAGCCAGCGAAGCAAGGCAAGTGGCGTCCGCCTCAGACTCCTCGCCTCTCTCGCGACGACTACATCGTAGTAGAGAAACCTCGCGTTCTCTGCGAGCTACGCACATTCGTCCCGGCTGATCGCGCGGCCGACGCCATCCGCAGCTACCTCGGCGACCGGACTACCACGAAAATTCAAGTGTGGCCAATCTGGGAACAAAACATCTTGGTCTGTAGCACCACCATTTTGCCTATGGCACAGCGACTCCTCGGGGACTTCCAGCTGCAAGTGGGGGATCAGCAGCTGCCCGTTCGAGGGCACGTCAAGACCAGGGGATACATGCAAGGGCGTCATCATCATAAACCCTGCTGAATACCCGGAGTAGATAAATTCAGAACTGCATTGGCCTCGAGGTAATATCCTCGCGGTCCGCAAACTCGGTGATTCCGCGGCTACGGTGGTGACTTTTGAGGGCACGAAGTTACCCCGCTTCCTCTTCTACCACTGTTGGCGACGTATCTCCGCGCCTACAAGAAAACGGTCCCTGTTTGCTCCAAGTGCGGTACCATCGGTCATCGACCACCTCAGTGTCCTCACCCCGCTCCAACCCAGTGTGCCAAATGTGGAACCCCCGCACCTGCAGGTCTCAGTGCCCACAACTGCCACCTTAAGTGCCTCCTCTGCCACGTCGCCCATGAGACTAGGACCAGTGGCTGCAGGGCAAAATATCGAAAACGGAAGCAGCCCTCAACATCTCCTCGAGGGACAACCTCATATTCGTCACAGCCAGACAGCGGCACCAACCTGCATCAGCCGGCTCCACCACTCCACGCCGACACTCAGGCATTCCAACCGCTCGAAGCCCAACCGGCGGTACCTCAGGTGAGCAGTTGGGCAGGGAATGCTGCTTCTAAGCCTCTCTCACCCCCTTCTGTCGATCCTCCTTCTCCCGAACTTGCGGCCCTTCGCCAGCAAGTTGCGGCACTTCAAAAGCAAAATTCTCTTTTAACTAAACAACTCGAACTCTTAAATAAGCGTCTTCAACCCCAACACCAGTGTACTGAAAGGCCATCCGGTATTGCCTCCTTTGTCCAGGCGGCTACGCCAGCTACGTCCAAGCTTAGTCCTCGCGCTAAGTCTACTCCCATTAAACCACCGGTTCAAGCAGCCATGTGTACTCCAGCACTCGGAACCGGTGCCGCATCTACTTCAGAAGCTATTGAGGCTCCTGGGGCACCTCAAGTTCTCTTGCCCGCTAACCAAACTCTCCCTAGCAAGGAGCGCGCCCCACGCACAGAGGAACGCCTCACGCGCGTCGAAGCTTCCATTAATCACCTTCTCACCAGCTTCTCTGTCAAACGCATAGTAGTAGATGTTACCCAGGCTATTCAAGCCTGGGAAATCACACAGTTTCAACGCAAGGCATCGCGTTCCCGCTCCTGCTCGGTGAGCAGTGAGGGTGCAGCTCCACGGCGTCGTCGTAAGGTGGCTACTACCATTCCGCCGCCAGACAATCCGGTCTCCGTGCCCCTCCCTGCCTCTGAGGATTCCGAGCGGGACATGGAGGACCAAATATAAAACCTAAGACAGTCACGATGGCTACCAATCGTACGTCCCGTTCAAACATTGCGTCTAAATTCGAGATCATACAGTGGGACCCTGGAAGCTTCGGGAACAGGCGAAAGCGTTTCTTTCCCTTTTCTCTTTTCCCTTTTCCTTTTTCATCTTTCCCTTTTTTCAGCTCACTTGGCTCTCAGCCGGCTGTCTTGGCGCTCCAAGAATCTGGCCCTGCTCCATCCCTTTCGGGATACTGCTCCTATGTAGGCGGCACCGCCACATGCCTCCTCGTGCATAAAGCTTACACGGCGATACAGATCGACCTCGATCTGGATCTTCCTTACGACTACTGCATGATATCAGTACTGTCTCAGCAGAGGGGCCAACCATCAATACATATCTTAAACGTGTACTGTCCCCCTCACCTTGCGAGGGCTTCGTTTGCGCATCGCTTCCAACGGGCGGTGCGCATAGCGGCCCGGCAACTACTGGTGACTGTCGAGGACTTTAATGCCCAAGCCCTCACTGGGCTTACCACTACGAGAAGGCCCGGGGCAGATAGCTCAAGGAGCTCATTTCCTCGCTGAGCCTCACGCTTCTTACGGATCCGGCACAACTCACACGTTCCGGCAACTCGGTGACGCGAGACACATGCCCCGACCTCTCCCTCACCCGTCACATCCTCGATGCTACATGGGAAAATTTAGGCGATACCCTAGACAGCGATCACTTTTCACTCCGCATTTCGTTCACACCACGGCAGAAAATGCGCCAACACTGGGGCCAAGGCCGTCTCACCGATTGGGCTCAGTTCAGAATGCAACCATTCCCCGCCGTCCTCTCCTCGACCAAATATGCAGCGTGGGCATCATACGCCCTCCATATGAAACAAACGAACACTCGCACCCTTGCAACCTCTAATTTGACTCCTGCAATGAATCCACACCTCCTACATCTTTGGCACGCTCGCCGCGGGCTCGTAAGGCACTGGAAACACAACAAACTTAATCGGAAACTTCGCGCTCGCATTGAGGTGCTCACTGCAGAGGCGGCCGCATACTCTGCGCAACTTTCCGATGCTAACTGGGCAGACACCTGTTCGAAGGCTGCAAACCAGATGAGCTCTAAGAGTGCGTGGCAACTCTTTCGAAGCCTTCTCGATCCCTCCACCACCAGGGGAGAAACGCAACGCCAGGTCCGCCGTGCTCTGCATGCCTTTCAGGGCACTACGGATCAACTCGCGCGAGAACTTTGTGACCGCTACATCTGCCGCACTATTGATCCCGCAGGCCCAGCATATACGTATTCCGACGCCCCTAACACCGACCTCGACGCCCCATACACGCTTCCCAATTTACGATTTGTACTCACGAAAATGCGACGGGGCACGGCCCCTGAACGCGACGGAATCACAGTATCGCCACAGGCAAATCTTCCCGACCAAGCACACCTCTCGCTACTCCACCTTATAAATTCGATATGGGACGGCTCTCCGCTTCCAATGGAATGGACCACATTGGTTGTGACATTCATACCCAAATCGGCAAAGTCCGTTAGTATCGAGATACTGAGACCCATCTCACTTACGTCTTGCGTAGGCAAACTCATGGAAACCATGGTTCGCGAACACCTTTCCGCCTACTTGGAGGCCAGGAGGACTTTTGCCGACACGTTGTTTGGCTTTCGCCCACATCTGTCGGCGCAGGACGTCCTGCTCCAGCTTCAACACGATATCATAGAGCCGACTACTATGCGCCATAACGATAAAGCCGTGCTCGCTCTCGATCTCCGCGAGGCGTTCGACAACGTCAAACACAGCACTATACTCACTAACCTGTCTACCATAAACTGCGGGCAAAAGACTTTCAACTACATTCTCGCCTTTCTATCACATCGCACCGCCTTCATTCGCCTTAATTCTACCGAACACGGCCCATACTTATTAGGCACGCGGGGTACACCTCAAGAGGCAGTCCTGTCTCCTCTGCTTTTTAACCTGGCGATTATGAACCTACTCTCTCTTCTAAGTGAGGTCGAGGGAATACAACACGCACTATACGCGGACGATATTACAATCTGGACCAACACCGGCTGCTTAGCTTAAATTGAAGAACGCCTGCAAAAGGCTGCCCTTCTGGTGGACACCTACGCTGGTTCATGCGGCCTGGAGTGCTCACCAGCTAAATCGGCTCTTGTTTCAGTATCTCCGCTACCGCCGCCTCAAGTTTTTCTTTCGACCGGGCCCGTCTCGTCAGTGCAAAATATTCGGGTTCTTGGCCTTAACCTCACGTCGTCCTTGGATCCAAAGGGCACAATAGTAGGCCTCAGACGCACCAGCGAACAGGTGAGCCGCATGATACGGCGAGTTTCTACCAAGCGCGGCGGCCTCCGCGGGTCTCAGTCCCTCCGATTGGCCCACGCGTTTGTGACCAGTCGAGTCTTCTACGCCTTGCCTTACCTTCGCCTGCGTCGTTGACACGAGCACCAGCTGGACGTCCTTCTTCGTTCAGTATACAAACGCGCTCTGGACCTACCTATTTCAACTTCCAACAGCCGATTCGTGGCCCTGGGGGTACACAACACCTTCGCAGAGATGCGCGAAGCTCATCGCGTTAACCAAATCAATCGACTGTCGCGGACGCCTTCAGGGCGCCGTCTTCTACACGGACTTGGCTTTAACCCGATATCTGACCAAGACCCTCTGCAGCCGGTACCAGAGCTCTGGCGTCAAAAGCTATGGGTGGAACCTCTACCCCGTAATATGAACCCCGAACTCCGTCCTGGCCGTAGACTAGCACGCGCCGCGGCCCTTCATACGCGACACTCCGATCGTCCTGCTGTTTTCTACGTGGATGTCTCGGGTCGCTCCCCCTCGGGTCACTTCACGGCTGCCGTGATTGCAGAGGGCAAACACGTCGATGACCTCTCCTTTCAAGCAGACACAGTAACGCACGCTGAAGAGGTTGCCATAGCTTTGGCCGCCTCTCACCCTGCCTCACGCACCATCCTGACGGACTCGCGCTCGGCCTGTTCTCAGTACCTTCAGGGTTCCATTGCCCCGCTGGCGGCTAGTCTACTACAGGCAGCCTCTTCGCGCTTCAACCCTCATCCCATTCGTATAGTCTGGACCCCAGGCCACTCTGGCCTGCCCGGCAACGAGGCGGCAAATGCCACTGCCCGCGCTTCTCCTGTCCGGGCCGTTGCCCCTCCATTTCCCGAGGCGGAATCTGGCAATACCAACCTGACGTGCTTTCACGAAATTTTGTGTTATTACCGGGCTTCGCGCCGCCTCTACCCGGACCCCGCACGCGGTTTGGAGAAAGCGGACGAACGACTGCTACGCCGCCTGCTGACGAACACCTTTATCAGTGCGGCGGTCGCCAGCACTTTTTGCCGGAAATCAATGGCACCTGCTCGACCTGTCATGTCCTCGCCGACACATATCACGCCGTAGCATCATGCCCAGTTAATCCCGTTCTTTTCTCATCCCCCTTTTCTATCCCAACTAGAGAGGCTTGGGAGGAGCACCTGTTCGGCTGCTCTGCCTTGGCTGCGCAACGCTCCTTGGTGGAGCGCGCACGGGCAGCTTCAAGCTCTACTGACATCCCGGAATAGGGTCTGGCCACTCTAGCACGCCGATGGGCCACGTCGGCACTCTCTAGTTGACTTTTTCTAAATTAAATGTTTTTTTACCACCACCACCACGCCCAAAGTTACCGCTATCGACGAAGATTTGACATTATTGAAGGCAACAGACAGTGTGTCAAGATTCAAGTAATTTCGTATCCATGTTTGAACAAGTGTTCATGCCCAATGCAGCAAGCCTTATATCCAAGAGAGTATAGAACACAGCCTCGAATGCTTTTTGAAAATCTCTAAAAATAGCGCCTACACGACCATTGTTATCAATGACTTTGAATACAAAATGCTGAAACTCCATTAGTTGTGTGTTACAGGAATAACCTTTTCGAATGCTGTGTTGGGATGGAGTAAAAAAAAGCGTATAATTCAAGGAGTTCAAATATATTGGTATGTAGAATGTGTTCAAATATTTCGCAACATATCAAAATTAGTGAGATGAGCCTGTAATTTTCTGTGAGCTTTCAATCTCCAGATTTGAAAGCGGGTGTAATATTCGCGGTCTTCCAATCTTGGGGAATAAGACTACTTTCGAGCGAGAGTCCGCAGATGATACCTAAATATAAATCAATATTTGATGGCTTTATTTGAGGACTACTGGCTTTTGTTATTTGAGGAATATGGCTTTTGTTTCACCAAAGCGGTGCTATAATGAGTCGACACCACTAACATCAATTTCAATGTTTCGCATCATATTGCTCAAAGCAGTGCTATTTAGAATCGGTGCCCGCTCATTAGTTTCATGCGAGGACGCTTATTGCAAATATGATTGAAACATTCTGCTCTCAGGTATTTTGACGTCCCGACTGTCCTAATAAAGATGGTATAGATATATTTTATTTTCGGTTCTGCTTTACATATTTCCGGAATGACTTCGGGTTGTATTTTAATGGTTTGCCCAGTTTAACAAAGAAAGAAACCTTCGCAGATTTATTGTTGCTTTTATTATAAAATATTTATTTGATATAAAATATTTAAATTTTCAATATAAAATATTTATCATCCAAGTGCTTGCTAAACTAGAGTTCGCAGAAAATGTTTTAAACTCGCGTCTATATTTCCTAATAATTTGTGTATTTCCGCGTTAAACGAAGGTTTATGCATTTTCTGTTTGTGCAGGTACCTACAGTAAACATGACTTTAGACCAATCTGAGTATTGTGTCGCGGAATGTTGAGAAAGAACCAACAGACAGCGTGCTTTTGAGTTATGCTTGAAAGTAGAAAGAGAAATTTTCTAGTTCAGTTCTAATAGCAACAAGATCTCCTCTGGCATAGCTGAAAACTTCTTTGTGGAACCTGTGATGTCCGTACGCGCTGTACGATAACCTCTACGACAACGGCCCTGTGGTCGCTAATACCTCGGCACACAGTAATACCTGACACTAAGTTTGCTTCATTCCAAAACACCAAATCTAAAATCAAGTTTTCTCGTGAAAGTCCCAGCTTGTACTGTTGTAAATCTTACAATCCAAGCAGAACTTCAAACTCTAAGTAGATACGGGAACCATCTTCAGTACCAACCTCCAGCACTCCAACTAAAGTTTGGCAAGTCAAAATCTTCACAAAAAAATACGCTCTCTTTATAAAGACCACGCAAATATTGATAGGTTCAACATTGTGGGGATTATTTTGTTCAAACAAACAAACAGAGAAATTTATTGCTAGAACAGGATTTATTGCGTGTTCATATGGTACAAACTACAGACACTTAATCTGTTGGAACAAAAATAATGACCTTGATTCTTAAGGGGCAAAATGATAGCGTGTGGTGCGTGTGCCGGTTTTTCTTAGATACATGTACTGAATCAATCAAACCACGCGCATCTTTTAATACCACCTAACAAAGTTTAGTCCACTACCTATCTGCTGGTCGTATCATCATTTGAACCTTTGGGTAAGAGTAGTGCAACATATAAGTAATCATAGGGCTCTTTTCCCACACAATACCATCACCCAGGCTATCGTGATGGCCATTAAGATTCAGCCCGTTTAGGTTACCACCGAGACAATTACTGTACCACCAGCCTCCTCGAAAACGCACCGCACAGTTGAGCCTATAGAGACTGTTGTCACGATCGTAGGTTGAAAACTTTTGGCCTGAAAGATGTCCCATTGCGTCCCACTCTGAAAAAAAAGAGAAGCGGAAGACATGCGAGATTCGTGAAAACTGTTTGCTGTTTTTTTAAAAAAGCTATTTCTCTCCAATGGCAGTTAGCATTTAATGAAAGTAAACTATGTAAGCAATTTGTGAATAAAAAACTTAGCTCACAAAAAACAACCAAATACAAGAACAAAAAAGTGCCGCCCTCATCTCCTCTCAGTGGGGGGGAGGGTACTCGAGTAAATGCGTCGTAGATTGGTGGGTGTATCGCATGAGTGTTGCGTAATGGGGTTTGGTTTGGGAATGTGTATTTGTTGTTTCATCTTCCTTATTTTTACTTATTGAATGAAGGTGAAGCTTTGCCTTCAACGTCAAGCGAAAGCTAAGACGCCCTTGACTAAATTCCTAACGCGTGGTCCATTGCCTACATATATGGGCTAAGCCAGTGAGTGCTTGTGCAGCGTGAGTATTTGTTAGTTTTCCTTTTCTTTTTTGTAGCGGACGCTGTCTGCTTCGGCACTGCGAAGCGGGAGAGGGGAGTGACAGTTTTGCGGGTGTCTTCCTGGTCCGGCACGACACGCGCGCAGGCGGCCAGACACAGTAAGGCTATGGACGGGACCACGACACCGAAGTGCGACATCGCGCGACTAAGAAATGCTTCGTGTTTAAAAGCGCAGCTCAGCTTCTTTAAAAGCTATTTCCAATGTTAAGGGAAGAAAAGTTACTCAAACTGTTTTATCATGCACTCCCATGCCAATTCAGCAAAACCTTCTTGAAGCGCAAGAAATGGGCGTATCTATGGTGGGGGGGGGGGGGGGGTGTTGATTAGCTCAAGCTTCCCCACTCGAGGTTTTTTTTTTTACTCTAGCTTGCGTATATATACAGCGCCCCAGAAAAAAATTCGGCAGATCCCACGTACCTAAGAATCGACCTTGTGGAAACATGCGGAGGGAAGGAGACTGTTGTACTTTTGTATTGAGTGACACAGCATGAAATTACACTAAATATACGATACGTACAAATGTTGCACGCACTGACATAAGTTGAAGAGTGGCAGATGTTTATATAAGTAGTTTTTCACACATGAGCAATGGTGCCAACTGAAACATGCGTCTTAGCAACACCAGATGCTGATACGAAGCGCCGATGCTTGCGAGGATGCTGGCCCTCAACACTGCTACATGAATCAAGTTCAGCACACGACAACTAACCACAATTGACGTTAAGCCGACGTGACGGCTGTGTCAAAGGAACACATATGTAATGTTCGCAGAATTGGGTAGGCATCACTGCTACCACCATTGACGTTTCACGAAGATTACCGTCTGTTCGAAAAGAAGTTCCCAGACCTTGCATATCTCTGAGGTGAAATGCTCATTGCCACGCAGAATGCTTGGGTTCGATTCCACCTCGGACCCTGAGATTTATTATTTGCATTCATCGGGTTTACCATACTGATGTCGGGTATTTTGAATGCTCTAGCGTTAAAATTGCCCATTTGTGTTCTCGTCTTTCCTTGCTAGATACTAAGTGTCGATTGCCTGTGGCACATATACGCACACCAGTGGCACATACCCGCCCATGGGTATGTGCCACTTTCTAGCGGGAAGTGTTTGACGACGTAGGCGACGAGATTCTGACATTATTCAAGTATTGACCAGCGCGTTATATTCGCAAACCATCTTACCCTCCCATGCTAATTTTCGTTCATGCCATAGACATGAGGCTGACCACGAGAGCACCCAAACGTAAGCAGCTAGATAGATATATATATATAGATAGATAGACAGATAGATAGATAGATAGATAGATAGATACGCTCAAAGTCGTCAAAGTTCGCAAAGAAAAGTTTAGCATTTAAAATGTGCGCGTGAACATCCGTAATTCCTCTAGAAAAACAATATTAAGGCTACACCCCTGGTGCAAGGCTTCCTTAGATGGTAGAGGCACAGAAACGCAGAAGAAAAGAGGAGTGGTTGAACAGGTGAGTGCGCAGTTTGCCACCCTGAACTGCGAGAAAACAATTCGACAAAAAGATTCGAAAGAAAACAGAGACGTCGAAGGTTCGTAATAGGTCTTTGGAATTCGTTGAATGTGCTTAAAACAGGCTCTAAGCTACAATGGTTTCCGGGGTGCTATGCAGAATCGGCGGAGTTTTGCCTGAGTCTCCCAAAACTTGGTATTTTCCCGAGCTCTGGCGAAACTCCCTTTTGAAGGACCCAACAGCAAGAAAAAGTCAAATTCATCCCTAAGCGGGCTGTGTTTATTGGTTACGATGGAACCAGTCATCACATCACGGATGGTTCACTAAGTTGGGAGGTGTTGTCAAACAAGTTGCAGTGATGTTCCGCACTACGCCGAAAACTTCCCATTCAGAGACATGAAACTTTTTTCCCAGAAAACGTTCACAAAACTCTGGGGTTTTCTGGGGTTTTCCCAGAACGTTTTCAGAACGTTTTCTGGGGTTTTCTCAGAAAACGTTCACAAAATTCTGAGCATTTTTTCCAGCAAAACAGTACTGATACCCGCCACCATCCATGAACGCGCATACTATATTTACACGTGTCAGACGTATTGGTGACTTGGGAAATTATGACTGGCCCCTCCACTGTCGTGCAACAAAAGCATAACTTTATTATTTCACATAACCTGCCATATTACAAAGATTCAATTTTTCTCTTTGGATCAAAAGGAGGGGTGGAAATTCCCCGAAAAAGGAAAAATGTTCTGCACGAGACATCACTGACCAGAGGCATGTTCTTTCATATGTTCGTCATTCCACTGAGTGCAGAAGCACAACGATGCAATAGAAGGGTGAGAAACATTTAGTGATAATCTTTTTCAGAGAAGCGTGGTGCTTATATTTATTTTGCCGCTTTTAATGCCTGCACTAAGTCTGTTTTAGAATAATCAGCAGGGTGACCTGTGAGATTAGCCCCGGTCGAGTCTCTCACAACATCGCGACCGCAGCTAAACCTAAGGCCATGTGTTAATCATCATGGTGAGTGTGTACATCATAGCGCGTTGATCGTCTGGTGCGCGTTGTCTTTGTTGTCATAGCCCGCTAGCGCCCTGAGTACGTGCGGCCGGCTAATTAGCTATTAAGGGCGATTCTCCCAAAGCTGTGTGTCGGTCCCTCCGAGCTCGTAGTATGTGACCATCTAGTTCGATGACTCCCTAAGCAGGTGCGGATGGACAGATGAAGAGAAAAACAGACAGACAGACAGACAGACAGACAGACAGACAGACAGACAGACCGACAGACAGACAGACAGACAGACAGACAGACAGACAGATGGACGGCCTGATGAAGGGACGGATGACAGACGAACAGACTGAAGAACGGACAGACGGGCAGAGAGACGGACAAACAGAGAATTCACGGTTCACCAATAAAACCCTCCAAAGCTTCGTCCCACTCATCATCATTGCTCCCATTTATATACTGTGATTCTTTTTTGGCTAGATGATATACTTAGCCACTTAGACCAGGACATGCATTCAACGAGCTAATTGCGCCAAGTCATGGTAAGGCCGAGGTAATTACGTTACATCTTAAGAAAACCATTCTACTGAGGGTATGTAAAGCTTGAACCGGGCTAACTAAAGCATGCTAGTTGATGAGCTAACTAAACTACGCAAATTAGCGAGACCTTGTTCATGAGCACGCTAAGGAAAACCAAGTAGCCCTTACTAATATGGGAAGAATTAGTACCCTGCTAATCGGGATTACGTTTAATACCTCCATACTGATCTAGCACTTGCTAATTTTAGCCGAGATAATTGCATTTTAGTTAAAACCTTATCAATGAGGACAAGGTAGGTCAGTGTAATGGTCGTTAGGCATCAGCCAATTGATACAATAAAATTATGACATAGCTGATGCATTCTTCAATTTTTCAAGTCCCTAAATCTGCCCCTAGGCATAATAACTTTTCAAAAATGCACCTACATGTTTTCTTCATTTATGAAGTCTAGTAGAGAACGGTGGTGTGGTCTACGAAGCCAGTGGTCAAAGTGGGGTAATCGGCCAGGCCTGAGACCTGTTGCATGGAGGTAACAGGGTCGACTCAGTTGTAGACCAGTGCAAGTCCACAGTAAGAGTGAGGCAGTAACATATTGGATAGGGGCGTCAAAAGTGGACATGATGTGCCACACGAGCCTCGGCACTTTTGCGCCGAAAGGGTGGTTACGAATGGGGTGAGCGCCGCCTCAACACGAAGCCCCCACAACGTAATCTCCTCTCGGTGGGTTAAACCACCAGGGAGGTCTGATACACACGGAGGTATAAGAGCTCGTGTGGCACGTCAGAGACTTTCTTTTTCCCGCAGCATCTGTACTTACGCGTCCTCAGGAAAACACGCTATCGGGTATGGTGTAACTTGAGGGTGGGTTGCCAAATCGGTTTTAACAAGGTCCGGTAAAGCGGCCCATGGAACCCACTGAACATGTCTTTGCACAGATGCGAAGGCAGCAATAATGTGAATAGTATCCGAGAGGAACGTACAGCGATACACTCGTCGTATGTCGTGAATAGCTTGCGTGGAGTTCGTAAGAATGATAAGCTGGGAGCATCTGCCTGGTTGTGAAAGAGTTACCAGCGCTGCCAGTTCATAACGTATGGCGGCCAGCTCAGCAAGGTGAGACGGTTGTGCAGGGTCCGCAAAATATGAGCATGTCTGGTCAGCCTCTGGTATTATTGGACACACAAGCGCGGTATGAATGGTGGTGCCGCTCACACTGGCATCCGTATAAGCGATGACAGTAGCGGCAGGTTATTTTTACGAAGCAGGTGGGATGCTTGGGCGTTCGCCTGGCGTAGAACCGGGCTGGAAAGGTGACCAAGGGGTTCGTTTTGAGTCAGTTGCATTTTGTTCCACCGATAATAGTGGTCGTCTCTGAAGGTGTGTGGTAAACTTCTTTGCACGTGTACCGCGCCAATGCAGCAGCCGAACACAACGTTGATGGCTTGAGGTTGTGCGCACAGCGATGCTGATGCACTGATTCACCAATTGTGTTTAGTTGTGACCTGTTGAAGGGCTGTCACTGGAGTAATGCGTGGCAATCCAGTTATGGCGCGCATGACTTCATTGTTGATCGCCTCTCGACTTGCCCACTCGCCCAGTTGGAGGGGAGGAAACTGAGCGCGGTAAACGAGCCTTGGCTGCAATATCGCATGGACCACGAGGCGAGCCTTGTTGGAGGTAGCACTACCAGATTTCTTCGCTATCCTTCGTATGAGGTGTACTGTTTTTGATATTTGCAGCTTGGCACTCCTGACCCAAGGTCCTGCAGATCCAGTGGCATGAATTTTCAGGCCAAGCACGTGGAGATCACAGGCTTCGAGTAGTCACTGCTGATTGGAAATTAACTGCAGAAGCCGGACTTCCAGTTTACGACGTCCTTACTAGTTCGCAATCGATACGAACTTCGTTTTTCTTTGGAGATTGCGAGACTAATGGAAGTGCACCAGTTGTGGGTTATGTCGATTGCCTCTTGCAATGACTGTTTTGGAGAGCTGATTCTGGGTGCATTGTCCAAAGAATGGTGTCGTCTGCATACATAATGTATTTTGCGTGGTGTATTACCACCAGCTTCCCTGCTAGTTGGAGGAGGGCCATGTTAAAAAGAACTAATGCAATCAAAGACCCTTGTGGGGCACCTCTATTCTAAACAAGCTTTCTAACTGGCTGACCAGCTATGCGAATGGAGACGCTGTGATTGTGAAGAAAGCCTTCAACAAACGCGCACACTCTACTGGGAAATTTTAGCCTATGGAGAATTTTCACAATATCATCATGACTCACATTATCATACGCTTTACAGGTGTCCATGAGAGTATGGTGCGAATCCGTCGAGTTCGACCTCCAACGAGAACCATTGCAGAGAGGTAGGAAAGGCCATCCCCAGTGCCCAGATGCGGACGGAACTCAGTTTGGCCAGGTTGATACCAGGAGTATCTCTCGAGCCGCCACGTATAGTGTGTCGCTAGCATATGCTGTGTCAGTTTGCCAAGTGTTGACACGACAGCTATCGGACGCATCTGTGAAATATTTCCTGGATGTTTTCCTGCTTTAGGAATGGCAAACATTTTTGCATGCCGCCAAGAGTCAGGAATGGTTTCAGTAGCTCAAGCTTTGTTTATAACCTCTAACAGGACAAGTAGAACCTTGACTTCTGTGTTTTTGTAAAGCCCATAAGATATGCCATCTGGTCCCGGTGCTTTGGTCGGTTTTGATAGGTCTATTGCGCATTTCAATTCGGCTATAGTGAAGTCAGCCTGTACCCTGTAAGTCGGTAAGCGTGGGAAGCATACCTGCATATGCTGGCAGACAATTCTGAGCCGTGAGTGGAGGTGGAGTCATGTCTAACGCAGGAAAAAATGTGTGGGCGACGGTGTTGGTGAATACGGCTGAAGTCTGGCCAGAGGCTAATACGACGCAGGCTGTGGTGTCAGGAGACCGCTGACCACGTTCCATGACTTGGAAGGCGCGCCATATAGAGGCATTAGAGGAAGGCCCAAGTAAGAAGCACCGGTCCATTCAACAACCACGTTCCAGGCGGCGTTCGTGGCATCAAGCTGCAGCTTTAAGACGTTTGGATTCCAACCTAATTGCAATCGCTGTAGGCTCACATTTCGACGCTACTTCTGTTTCACGGTGAGATGCTCATAGACGCAGAAGCTGCGAGTTGGGAGCAGGTCATGATTCATCCACCCACGACACACTTGTGACCTCAGCTAATGCCATACCTATGCAATCCAAAGAGTCTGAAACAGAAGGAGAGATTGTGGTTTCTGAAATCATTCTGTACTGATGCCAAACCACCACTCGATAAGGCAGGCGAAGGTGGTGGATTGTGTCCGAATGTAAGCCGAGGTGAATTGGGTGGTCGTCGCTGCCCAAATAGTCAGGTTCAAGGGCCCAGGAGGTCGCAATGTGACCTAGCCACCAAGATAAGTTCAGTGAATGAGGCAACGTGTGAGGCTGATCACGCCGACGAGTGGGCACTTATACATCATTAAGAAGCGTAAAGTTTGCGTCTGTAATTGTATCGTTCACACTCACGCCACGCACACTGCAATGATCATAACCACGTGTAGTGTGAGGCGCGTTAAAGTCGCCTGCTACAATGATGGGACATCCAGGATGCTGTGGCTTTAAGTGCGTCAACCAACCTAGATACATTCGAGCTGCACGACCACTATGCGGGCGGGCATAAAACGAAATCTTGATGACGTTGGTGCGTCGTAGACGAGGTACACTATCGCGAAAGGTCCACCTGAGTTTAAAGAATAGTAGATCACACATTAACTGCAAAGTTCCCAGGGGGAACATCCAGCGTAGAGCACCTGCGATCCGAAACTGAAGGCGAAGAGTACGCTGCATAACCCGATATGGGTGGCAGGCCATTAAATACGTGAAGAGGCAGAGCCCATGGACGCACCTTCCCATGATTGAGACGCTGGTGTAGCTCTCCCACTTTTCAGGCAAGGCCGCGGCATTTCCATTGTAGAACGCCTTCCGGTGACTGTGATGTGGAAGCCATCATGGATTGAGATTAGCCACAAACACCGAAATCAGATGCTGAAGTTGATGCACAATGAAGCGCAGCAGTTTTTGGGATGGAAGAGTGGAAGAGATTTAGACTCGGGTGGCGAGACAGAAGTTTGTACTGAAGGGGCAGGAGGGGACACCGATGGTATGTGCAGCGAACGCGTACCGTTTCGCCGACGCTGCAGCAACGCACGCTGTTTCTTGAGATGCTGGATTTCCCTTTCAAGGCTTGCAAGGCGGGAATCTATCTACTACAGGAAAAATTTTGTCTTCCAACACTGGAGGAGCATGTCGGGGTCGAGAACTTGAGGACGCAACCACTGCACTATAACTAGGTGTGGACGAATCTTGCGTCGTTGTTACGGAAGCTACTTCAGTATTGTCGATATCTTGCGAGGCTAGAATATTGCAGCGGTTGTGTGTAAGAACCGGGTTTTTCGTTGGAGACTCCTTAGTTCATAGCGGTCTCCAAGGCCGGTGTTGGCGAGCGTTCTTGGTGGGTTTTAGGGTCGAAGCTCCTTAAAGCGGCACCCGTTCGTCCTTCGTCGTAGCGCGTAACCAGTCTTACATTTTGACCTGCAAGGTGGTGCCGGTGGGAGATTTCTCCTGTGCGTTGTTGAACCATGAAACATTGTCAGCATGCGCGTTAACTAAAAGCCGAATTCCCCTGTCTCTCGTTCCCCATTAGCAGCCCTTGGCGCGTACATTAAGCACTATCTGACAATAAAGGCTTGCTACGTTATACTCGCTGGGCGTAACCTCCTTGGTTTTAGAAAGGTTTAGCAAGCGTCGGGCCGCAGTGCCATGAATACTGGTATATACAGTGAACTAGTATATACCATGAAGTCGAGGTGGTTAAAGGTGGGAAGTAGACATGAAGTGCAAGCCGTAACCATGTGTGTGTGTTCCATCTCTCGTTAAGCACTTGTAATGACCGCTGGATGGCGGTGTTTCTATATGTGGTATATTTGATGAAAAGATGCGAGATGGTGGTACTTGGAATGTTGACTAGATGCACGAATGGACACACAGACAGATGCATTGACGCACGCACGCATGGCTGCAGGAACGGATGGATGCATGAACGGACGCAGGGACGCAAGCACGGATGGACGTGCGGACGCACGAACAGACGCACGCACGGCCGGGCGGATGAACGCATGGACGGTCATGCAGATGGACGGAAGCAAGAACGAATGGACAGACGGACGCTTCGCCCCACTCTCCATCATTCACCTCGTGGATATGCTGCCATTTTTTGCTTGGGAGGACATGAGGCAGAAGTGATGTCATGATCATTTGTATGGCATAAGCCACATCGACATGGTGCTAATTCTTCTCGTTTCATGGCATCATCCTTGGAGTAGTAAGGGCAGGAAAATTTCATGTGGCCTTGTTTGAAGCAGGAATAGCAGTACACAAGAGACTGCTCGAACGGACGAGGGCGTAAAGCGCAACCGTAATATAGAACACGTTCTGGAGCAAATCGAAGACCTTGAAGAGTATTAAGACACTTGCTGCCCCTGCTTATGTAACGGGCAGCCACGACATGATGAGTAGGACATGACAGTTCCCGCAAGAGCGTGTTAGGTTCCTCATTGGCGTAAACGCCGTTAACAACATAGCGCCTTAAATCAGTGCCATTGGCGAGGTACGCTTGCACAGGAAGGGCATAATCCTTGGCTATCAGGATCTGAGGCAGGTCCTTCAGCATCTCCATAAGGAACATAGCAGGAATCCATAAAGAGATCGTATGGATAGATTTGTGAGGGGCAAAACCTTGAAATCTGGAGGTGTTGAGGCAGGTGTCAAAAGCTGCTTGATTGACATGGTTGGCTAAAGTTGACCTGCCATATCTAGAACAGGGCTTGACGAAGACCTTGTAGGATGTGTTTGAGGAGTTGGGTGCAGGAGATTTCTCCTCTGCTGATGGATTGGTGTGCGTTTGACAGCCGTTTCTGCGCTAGTGAAAACGCCGCATCAGACGCCACTGTAACACCATCTCAGGAGCAGGAGATACGCGACTGATTCTTTCGTTGGGTCTCTTATCAGATGATGGTTGCAGGATTGACGGTTTAAGTTCCATGCCGTCAGCACTAAGCCTCGCTTCGTGACAGCCATGGCTGGTTACTTGATTCATCTGCTGAGTAGCATTCGTTGCGGCAAGAAGATACTTTGGCACAAGTAGGCCGGTTCGTCACTGCAGAATGGAACACGCAGCCACTTCGCAGCGGCTGCTGCCCTAGCATGGGCGCGAAGCCTAGACTTGCAGCATCACACGATGGACGAGAGGTTGAATGAGGAGCAAGTAGTGTAAGCTCACTAAATTATTTTATATGCAAAGAAGCTGCCGCGTAGAAGAAGCTGCTGCGTTACCTGCATAAAATGCTTGACAGCCACAGCGGCAGCATGACAGTCACGAGTTGAACTCAGGCCTTCACAGAATAAACGAGTTTTTTTTCCCGATTTCAGTTTGATTGACAGATGTCCGCGGCGAAGACCACATAGGCTCCCTTTGTTAGCTCTTGCCTGGAAACAGTGCTCACGTCGGGCGGCTCGATTGATCTGTCAGCTTTAACGTGCAGACTATGCAAACACCCACGCAGAAGTACAAGTGATATCACTACGCGGCTACGATGTCTCGCCTTCAGTTTCATTGCGCTCACTACGTATCCAATAACCCCCGCGTTGCCGCCATGATTCGAGCACACCTGGTGACTACCTGTCGTCATATTTATCTGCAACAATTGATAGAAGCGATACGAGCAGTGCGAAAGTGCTGCGTGTGCACACTTGCTGCCTTCGAAAGAGAAATTTTCAAGCTGCAGGCGGAACGAAAGAACTTTTTCATGGTGGACGAACCTACCATGAACACGCCTGTGGTAGGTGCGTGTTGAGTTGAAAAATAGATATCATGACACCACACTGTTAAAA
Source organism: Rhipicephalus microplus (assembly GCF_013339725.1). Lineage (NCBI taxonomy): Eukaryota > Metazoa > Arthropoda > Arachnida > Ixodida > Ixodidae > Rhipicephalus > Rhipicephalus microplus. The sequence continues at coordinate 72,677 of NW_023611556.1, read as the reverse complement.
TATTTACTGAGTGGCAGCACTGACGTGTTCACCTGTTTGAAGCCCCTGATAAAAATTGGCAGATCTCACGTACAGCGGAAATCGATGATATACGAAGCATGATAGAGAAATGTTGATAAAATTGAAATTCAGCACAATGTTACGAGGTGGGAGTAAATGCTGTCATACATGAATTCCGTGTTAAAATTATCATGTTTGGATGTGTTGTTTACCTTCGTCATCTATTCACGTCACGTAATACTAAACTTTGTATATATGAAGCTAGCGAAACAGCCGCGAGCACGCTATGAGCGTGGTATGTTGTCATGTTCTTATACCTGTGTCACACGGGCGCGCAAAAAGTCTTTTAAGTAAGCGGTCTTTTGCGAAGTTGAAAGACATTTAACAAAGAGGTGTTGCGGCGCAGACACACGGCAGCAACGATCTCCTTTTAGTGTTTTCGTTCGAAGACGCTAGCAAAAGCATGGCGCTAGCAGTTAAGAGAGAAGCAATGAAAACTAAACGACGTATCACGATGTACAAATTAAAGACTTGTTGCACTGCTCGTTTCTTCAGAAAAATTTAGGAATAAGAGATGAGGAAACACCAATGTGATAGTTTGTTGCACTAGTTAAGGAAGCATTCCCATAACTAGCGACGTGCACAAGTCCGTCTGGCACCACTGGGCACCACTGTGGAGAGCTTGCGCAGTGAGCTCGAAAGACAGTGCACCAGCATGCGTGAAACAATCACTCATGAGAAGCGAATTGGTATTGCCCTTTACAAGCTTCACCACTTGAATGACGGGCAAACACACGACTGCCACGCTTTCCTCGCTTGTGCAAAATGGCTCAGCGCGAGGCCGAGCGTCCCCACGTAATATTTCCGACGCGTCGTAGCTGCTCACGAGAGCAGAAAAGGAAATAAACAATAAAAGAGTTCAATACACCTTCTGCAGGATATGAAATTTGTTTTTACAGAGTTTTGGTGACAGAAAAATAAGCATTCGCTCTTTTTTTTCCACCACTCGAAAATTGCTGGCGCCTACTGGTTTCGAGGCTACTCATTCAGAGCTGTAAAACAGATCGACGAACTCAGTTTACGAAAAAGACCGCTTCTGAAAATGAGTTTGCTCTGTGCCATGTGTCTGCTGTCAGGAACTCCTTTTGGGAAAAAGACCGCTTACTTAAAAGACCGCTTACTTAAAAGGTTTTTAGGTGCCCGTGTGACAGGGGTATACATGACACGCGTGTCAGGAATATCATGTTTGCACCAGTCATACATTCGTCATCCACTGACGTCACGCAACACCACATTTGGTATGTGTGGAGCTAGCAAAACAGCCGCGAGCACATCATGAAGGGCCCACTATACCACAATGCAGCGTCGACGCGCGCACACGCTAGGCACAGCGACGTTACGTTAGCAGAACGCGAGCCCTCTATAGTCTGACGCCAAGCGCCACCAGCGTACGTCGGCAGGGCCTGATGGCAACTGGCGCCGGCAGTCTCCTTCACACACTTCCTTATACAGTGACGCCACTAGAACACAACTCCAGCAGTTTTACAGTTGAAACAGTGGTGAACAATAATCACGACGTAGTATCCTCATTCAGCGTACCTACAAAGAACATATGTGAGGTCGAAGAGTGTGCCTTCGCTCTGGCGATTTCCCACGCTGCCATAAACCTTCCTCACAAAGATGTTAATCTAATCTTTACAGACTCAATGGATACCTGCCGTGACTTTACACGAGATATTGTGGCACAGCACACACATCGAATTTTGAACACGGCATTCCACACACAACACAAGTTCCGACTTGTTGACCCCTGGGCACGCCTCTTTCCCCGGTCATGACTGCGCTCATGCAGCTACCTGAGCACTCACTAACCAGGATCCGGAAGGAGAACAGTCCAATCTAGATGAGGAGGACAGAACACAAACACGGAACTTCTAGGATATCGAGACACTCTCGAGAACTATAGACGAGAACTCATTCGGTACCCATTATCACACCACACGCTCATACGAGACGATCAAACTGCGCTGCGTCGATTGCAGGCGAACACATTTCCAAATCTCTATTTCCTCCACGTACTCCATCCCACTTCTTAACCTGGCAAATGCCCTGGCTGTGGAGTGGTACCGACCTTATTTCACGTAACGCTGGAATGTCAGCGTCCGCCTGCCAGGCACTCTGCCCACTCCTCTCCTATTCCTGCCCTACAAGACTGAGAGGCCATGCTGCGTGATGAAAGCCCCAGTGGAGAGCGGGCACTGGTTCGGCGGGCGCGGGACGCAGCAGCCGCTGTTCGAGCCCTGGACTGAGAGCCCCACCCCATATTTTTCTACGATTGAAATAAAAAGTCTCTCTTACCCAGAGAACACTGCGTCTCCCTCTTTTTGTGACAGAGGGACGCAGGACGCGCGGAAACGCGCATGCGTCCAAGCAACGCCGCGCGGCGCGCGCCGGCGGCTATATGGCAGAACCGGCGCCCGGTGTGGCAACGCCGTCGTCACGCGACAAAATGAACGCCGATGAGCACGCGCACCGTGTCTGCAGAAATGTAATGGTGCCTTGACTGTGGCATGTATTCATGTTCTCACATGACACTCATCTCATAATTATCATGTTTGCACCAGTCACATATCTTCGTCATTCATTTGCGTCACGTAATACCAAATTTGGCGTATGCACAGTAAAAATTTTTGCACCCAAAAGGGTGTAAAAAGGGCGGTTTTTACCAAAAAGCACCCTCTGCAAGACCCTTTACCACCCATAAATGGTCGATTGAAAAAAAGCACCCCTTTGTTTGGGTGCTTGCCTCAATAGCACCCTAAAATAGGCTCTAAGGGTGCTTTTGTGCCTGAGAAGGGTGTAGGTGCCGATTCATCAGATGGAATATGCAGCATAAGAAAAACACATAATTATAATATTTGGGATTTTACGTCTCAAAAACCTCGATATGATTATGAGGGTCATCGTAGTGGAAACCTGCAGAGATTTTCACCATTTGGTGTTCTTTAATGAGCGCTCATATCGCACAGTGCAAAGGCTTCTACCTTTTCGCCTCCGCCTTAATTCGACTGCCACGGCCGGCATCGAACCCGCGACCTTCGGATTGGCGGCCGAGCAGTGAAGCTACTGCACGAATATGTGGACCTTGCGTTAAATGACGGCCTAATTGACTTAGAATGTGTGAAGGTGCTCTCCGAATACTGCAGAATGTCAGCAGAAGCTAATCGCGTTTCATCTATAATGGCAATTAACTGCAATCCATGTTACGAAAGCTTTCCTTAGCGTTGGTTATAAGCTGCATGTTTGCTATGGATTATATACACACAAATAATGTTCGCCCGAGTATGGGTGTGTGTGCGTGTAAGCGCGATTGTGTGTACACCCGTGCATGTGTGCGTGCGCGTGTATGTGCGAGTACGTGCTTGTGTTAAGCGTGCCTGTGCACGTGTGTACGCCCATGCATGCGTGTGTTTACGGTCACGTGTGTGTGTGGCCGTATGTGTGTATACGTATATGTGTGTGCGCATGTGAATAAGTATGCGTGTGTATCAGCCCGTGCGCCCTCGAATTTCATGTGTGTGTGTGTGCGGGGGGGGGATGCACTGCTTCTTATTGTTTAAGGTCCCACACCTGTTCAGACTGGGAGTCTATATGGGAGGTGGCTTAAGGAATGGCGGTTGTCAACGCACTGTACATGGACTATTCAGTACATGGAAAACAGCAGCACATTTTCGTACCTGATCGTTGCTTACGAATTTGCTGTGGTAGCTGATTAGGTCCGCTGAGGTGCTTCTATGCTCGAAAACGTGGGTTATGACCAATTCCCACGGAAAGCTGTCACTGCACTTATGCACAACCATTGTTTATATTAACAACGTTCAACAAGAACGTGCCCTGCTTTTGCTACAGGTGCTTAGCTAGCTCATTGGGTAACCATATGGAATTATGTGCTGATCATGTGGTCAGCAAAAAGTTTGTTATAACAACCTCGGCACGTCTCGTGGTGCGTGACAAGCCTTCTAAACATCCGCCACTGTGGATTAATTTGTTCCAGCTTCGACTATGCATTCAGTGTTTGCGGCAACATACGCGGAAGTGCCAGACACAGACAATGCAAAAAGAAATTCCTCTGGAAAAAGGTGTAGCGATGCTCTCCCGCTAATGCCACCTAGGACGAAATAATTATTGTTTCTGGCTATTCCAAGGTGCACTTTGTTTTCCGCAAGTTTTGCTTCACTATTTTTCGCCCACTGCAATCGCATTCCGTCAAAACACTCAAAGAACCCGAGGCTGGTAAATAACCTGCGTCGCTGTGCGACTGATTGATTGATATGTGGGGTTTAACGTCCCAAAACCACTATATGATTAAGAGAGACGCCGTAGTGGAGGGCTCCGGAAATTTAGACCACCTGGGGTTCTTTAACGTGCACCCAAATCTGAGCACACGGGCCTACAACATTTCCGCCTCCATCGGAAATGCAGCCGCCGCAGCCGGGATTCGAACTCGCGCCCTGCGGGTCAGCAGCCGAGTACCTTAGCCACTAGACCACCGCGGCGGGGCGCTGTGCGACTGGCTGGAAGGAGAGTTGCCATTTACAAGGAGTCATTCCGCGACGAACGGCCGTCCGCCGTATGCACCATAGCGTTTGCCTTTCGGCGCTGTCCTGGCGGGTTTCCCGCTCCTACCCCCCCCCGCTCACCCCGGCCAGCGTTGCTCCCACAACGGCGGCGCAGATAAGCGAATAGTTGCGTCACCGAACACCTGCGTCGACAGCTGCGGCGCCGCCGCCAGTGCCTCCTCTTTCTCTCTCTCAACGTCGCTCTCTTTGTCTCATCGTCTTTCAAATGCGTTGCGTCGGTCTGGGGTCTTGGTCGCTGTGTGTGTTCTAGCGAACAGGGGCATATTCAATGGTGGTCACGCATGACACCGTGTTTAAAGTGACGCTCGGATTAAGGAATATTCATGCAGTGGCGGACACGGACAACGAGGGCCTGTTAACGGTGAGTGTACTGTTTTCGTAAATAGTAATCATACAGCGCTAGCTGGGCGCCTGCAGCAGCTCTGCCGAAGTAGGCTGCCAGCCATTTACAACAGCATGCGTTCGCGGGCCTGTTGCAGATGCCCGATTAAACGTGTGACTTAACGAGTTCACACTGCTATGCACGATGTTGTGTAAGTGCCTGCATCACTCATACAGTGAGTGATGTGATCACTTAACAAGGGCGGGATTAGTTGCTGATCGCACATTGTCTCTACACTGCACAAAGTGATTGATATTGTTTTAAGATGTGATTTGGGCTACATCGTAATAACATTTCTAATAATACTCAAATGTGCAACGTGCTTCTGTAGGTGTAAGCGCAAAAAAAGAAAGAAAAAGCAAAAATTATGTACAGAGGCGCACTGTACGAAATGGCTTTTTTTTCGTTAAAGACGGTTTAGTTGAAGGTGCTGATATGCCGCGATGCTCCTAACACGTGCGCCTCGGTCTTTTAAGCTATTTAGGACAAGTGCCACCAGCAACAGGGAAAGATCTAGCAGACTTCCAAAGGCGCGTTGTTGTGGCCATCGCCGTGCGTTGTTTTCCCTCGTTTCTGTTTGCTGTTTTCGTGCTTCGCTTTCATCTGCGATAACGTTCGGCGTTATAACAGAATCGAGAAAGTATACGTGACTGTTGGAGCTATGTGCGGTAGCTCTAGCATAAGCCATGGCTGCTGCAACGTAGTCGGCGTCCGCGCGCGTTGGTGTCGTTCAAGCGCTCTTACTTGCGTGATTGTGTTTAACTGAGTATTTAGGCACGGGTTACGTTTGTACATCCCGTAGTCTATAATCGCTAATAGCGTGCCCCTGATTGGCATCAGAGGATGGGCTTGGTTGTCGAAATATGCCAGACGCTTTTTCTGAAAGCAAGCTTTGAATTTTTTTTTAAAAAGAAGTGCTTTCATACGTGCAAGGCAGTGCCTATTGCAGGCCCGCAACTCTTTAAAAACTGGACGAGCTATCACATCTTTTATCAAATTACAATGAATTAAGATGATTTAATTAGAGATGACGAATTTCTGTGCTAGATTAGGTGCACAAAACACATGTTCGTAGCCCTACGTCTAGGAAGCAGGCAAATAGGAAGCACAGCGTCAAATTTGGATTAGATTCCATTGACGGAGCGTCTTGTGAGAGTAGAAAGAACGAGAAAAATTGTTCATTTTTGATGCCCTCATAGAGGCAGTCAGAATTGCACTGATTGGTGACTTGTAACAATTCCTCAGTTGTTACAGGCGTGATTAAAGTCAGTAAATCTCTTACTTTTTTTTTGCAGACCTCTTCGCTAGTGCCACGCCCAAGATCATTTGTTCTCATGTAAAAGAGAAAGCAGAGATGTCTTCACTGTTTTTACATGAAGAGGTAAGTTTCTTGTGCATTTTGATTATTGTTACATGTTCTGAACGTTGTACTTTAGGAATTCTTTTTCACACTGGCTCACTACCCTAGAAGGAATTTGAGTCTTAGGTGAGTTCAGGCTTTCGTAAGTGCCATTTTTGAGCTGTAGTCTTACACTTCACCTCATTTCGGGAATTTGCTGTATGCTGGAAAACTCTTATCTTTATCATACGAAATTATTGGAATGTATGGGTTGTTTGCTTCGAGTTCAGTGTAATGTCAATTACACGCCATTTCGAAGGATACACACTACACATTCTTTATATATGGTGCTGCCAGAACAGCACGAACATCCTTTTATGAGAAGTCATAGTTGCTCTTACTACAGGATGAGAGGGTGCCGCTGACGTCCTGCGTAGTCTACCCCCCGGCCCCAGCCTAGAGCAAGCCTACTTCCTGAACCTCCACATGGATAACCGAAAAATCTTCCGTGTCAGTAATGACGAAGAAGGGTTGACAGCACTGATGAGTTGATTTTTTTCATTTTCAACATTGTCTACGGCCGCAAGGCCTTTAACATCCACCGTGATTGAGCGGCTTTTTCTCGGCGTGAGTTTAGAGTTTATCAAAGAAGTTGTTCAGGCAGTACGACGCTGAAAATTTTAGTGTCACAATGCCTGAACAACTTTTTCTAGTGTGGTCATGGTAGATGAACAAACATTGTTATTTGTGTAAGTTACTTTGCTTAAATATAGCTGGACCATTCCATGCCAAACGTCCCAGCCACTTTGGTGACCATCTGAATTGTATTTGAAAAAAAAAGTGCTGACTTACTGCGTTGAAAACAGTGAACTGCTAGAATATTTCAGCGAGAAAAAAAAGTTTTGTTCATGTGGCTGGCTTATAACTTCCTGGCATAATGCCGTCTGTGTGCTGTTTGTGGAAAATTTCGTTTTAAAACTACCGCTTATTTTTTCTAAAGCAAATTCGGTCTACCTGTTAAGTAAATGTTCTTCTGTAAGGTATTTGAAGCTCAATAATAATAGTGCAATTGTTTGGCCCATTCGCTTCCAAGAATAAAGCCAAATTGTGTTATGTTTGCATTTTTTTATTGCAATATTGCACTTTGTATGAATATCTGAGCAGTGAATACTTACTCCACAGAAGGTATATCTTGAGGAAAAAATATCTTTAGACCTCTCAAGCTGCTGAAATATACGAGAAAATATCACGAATTTCACAAAATTGTGATTTTTGTCCGTATTGAGATGCAATTTGCTCAATGTTGTGATACAATGAAAACTCATCATTATACCTACATTGTAAGAAAATGAAATTTTTTCTGTAATAAAAATCTTATCGCAAAAAGGACAGGAAAGAGCGCTGTCAACTGAATTTTATTGAAGGTGCTACGAGCGTTTTTATACTGAGCACAAGACCAGGGCTCATCTGCAACAACACATGTGTGACCATGACAAAATAATTTTAACCGAGAAAAGAATACTCTTTTTCGGAAAAGATAAGTGAAGGTGTACTGATGCATTGATCCTTGGCCTTCCTGATAGAGTTCTAAAATCTCTCATTTTTCTGCTTGCTTTTTTTTTAAAAACCGTGTTTTATTAAACCTAGGATTACACTTACATTCTTTACGGTGCCCGGCCATGAGACTACTATAGCCCTTCTTAACATTTAAAGCATGCTGTCTTGCTTGATCATTGAAGCATTGCCCAGTTTGTCCTATGTTTACTTTTCCACATGTTAGCGACATCTTATACACATTAGATTGGCATTCAGTAAACTTATTCTAGTGACGAATGGTGCAAGATTGACTATTCCTGTTGCTGTAAGTACATGCACTTTTGAAAGCTTGCAAGGGGTGGAAAACAACAATGTCATATCTGCTGGCTCTTTTCCTAAAATTGTGAGACACCTTATGTACGTAGTACCGTGTGACATGCAAAGGTGATTGGTTATTCTCTTTTTCTTTTGGTCCTGTTTCCTTTAACTTTACTTTCTGCAGGAGTGTTTCGCAAACAAGTGTGATGATGCTGTTGGGGTATTGGCTGGTGCTATCAGCCCAGGAGTGCTAAGAATGTTCTGCCTTTTCATAGTGGTCATTCAAAATTAGTAGAAAGAGGAATTGATACCGCATGTACTCAGGCCACCCTTCAGAAGTCATGTTAGCACAAGGGTGAGGTCAGGTTTAAAAACCAGATTAAAAGACTAAAAGATGTTGGGTATCCCAACAGAATCATCACACCTGTTTGCAAAACCCTCCTGCAGAAAGTAAAGTTAAAGAAGACAGGACCAACAAAAAACAATGACCAAAACCTTTGCATGTTATACCACATCATGTGTCTCACAATTAAAAAATTAGCCAGCAGATATGATATTAGCGTGTTGTTTTCCATCCCTTGCAAGCTTTCAAAAGTGTGTGTACTAAACAGCAACAGGAATAGTCAATCTTGCCCCATTCGTCACGAGATTAGGTTTATTAATGCCAATTTAACGTTTGTAGAAGTATTTTTTATAAGGTAAACCAATGATCAGTGCATCACTACACTTTCACTTATCCTTTCCGAGAGGGAGTATTCTTTTCACAGTTAAGATTATTTTGTAGTGCTCACACGTGTCGTCGCGCATGAACACGGTTCTTGTACTCCGTATAAAAGCGCTCGTAGCATATTCATTAAATTCAGTTGACAGTCGGTGTTCTTTCCTGTCCTTTCTGTCTCTTCCTAATGTTGTCGCGCTGTGACTAGCACACAACCACGATGAACCAACTCTCCCAAATTAAGCTCTTGTTACGTAACACGTAGACCGAGTTTCGTATGGAAAGAAGGAGCGGTGCTTTTAAAATAAAATTTTTCACATACAACACCTAGACGGCATTCCAGGAAGTTCAGAGGGCAGCCACGTGACCAAATATTTTTCCTCTCCTAAATATTCCAGAAGTTCACTATTTTCAATGCAGCACGAGTTTTTCGAATACATTTGAGATGGTTGCCAAAATGGCTGGGACATTTGGCATAAAGTGACCCAGTTGTGTCATTAGCCATAATTATGCATTACCTCTTTTGTTTTTGTGTGTTTTGACTCAGTTTTGTGTTTCTTTTTAGCTTATTGTGTTTCTGATCATTGTATTGGTTTCTTAAGTATTCGCTAAAGTTATATGTGCGAAAACCCGTATATGTTTGCATGTACATCATTTCTCATAACCAATTGTTATACATCCAGGAATACAAAGCTTAATCCACTGTGATTGTATACATTTGAAAACACTATTCATATATATTTTTGTGTGCATCACTTCTTGGGAACGATTGTGTACATGAAGGCGTATATAGTGAAATCATGGTGATTGTATTTATTGGAAAGAATCATAAGTATATATTTGCCTGTATTGCATTCCTATTAACCGATTGTGTACACGAAGGAGTATTAAACTGGAAACCACTGGGATTGTAGATACTTGAAAGAATTATAGGGATCTATTAGCGTATATTTCATTTGTAGTCTCTATGTACTTGAAGCAGTATACTAAACTGAAACCAGTGTAATTGTATGTTGCAAAAAATTGTCAATGAAGTGAAACTGAATAAATATATTAAACATTTCAGGTGTTGCATGTGTAGTGTACGTATACGTGAACGTATATCTGGTGAAAAAGTTGTGTGGCAGAAGAAAAGTTATGTTTTATTTGCCTATTAAATAAACGCAATATGCAAGGGCAGCAAGGCTTCATTTTCATTAACGCGCATTATGCATATACTGTGAAGTATATATAGATCCAGCACAGGTTCATACACAATAGTACGCGTTTATATTTTTGCCCAGACGCAATGAATGGAGCTCGACACTTGGCGCACCATTGATAATCAGGACCACTTTCTTCAAGTAGTGTGTAATCAGTGCATGCTGATATCTATTAGCGCAGTCTAAAAGAATACTGGCACCCCTGCCATGGGCACTCAACACCCTTGTGCACCCTTCTCGCACCCTCCTCAGAGGGTGCTAAAAAAGTGATGGACATCGAAGGCACCCTTCCTCAAGGGTGTTTTTGTAACACCCCACAGTTTTTTTACATGTACACCCTATTCTAAGGGTGCATGAAAAAGCACCCTTTATGGAAGGTGCTAAATTAGCACCCTTAGGGTATCGTCCACTGGACAAGCTCATTTACACCCTTCTGGGTGTAAAAAATTTTACTGTGTGTGAAGCTAGCGAAATGACCTCGGGCGCGTACAGTGTGGCATGTAGTAATGTCGTTACGTGACACCCATGTTACACGACAGCTATAACCACAAAAGCGCTGACATCTTGCAACGTTGTCATTGTTGCCATTACAGCACTTTGAAAGCACTAAATATAGCAGTTTCAAACAGTCAAACTTTCGCAGTATATATCATAAACAATCGTATTCAGGCGTATTCAACAAACCTAAATTGGGTGATATGTTTATGTCAACTAATTCAAGAAAAATACAATGGCCATTTGCGCAAGTCATTGCGCTCGAAAAAGAGCGCTTGCAACTTTGCATGTTTTTTTACCAGATGGCGCCACCAGTGCTTGGAAAGTGAGCATAGACTTAATATACAGACTCTTAGAAAGCAACTGCGCGGTGTGTTGGCGATTGCTTCGGCTTGCTTGAGCGCTTCGTTGCCTCGTCGTCCGGATTTTAAATGCTAAGAACGAACTTCAGCGACTTCGAGTCTGTCTGTCTATCTATGTATCTATCTATCTATCTATCTATCTATCTATCTATCTATCTATCTATCTATCTATCTATCTATCTATCTATCTATCTATCTATCTATCTATCTATCTATCTATCTATCTATTTACCTATGACTTTGAGCTCTGCTGGCCGTTTCAATAATGGCATTGATACCAAACTTGGTATGGCACAACATGACAGTATGAAGAACATGTCGAACTAGTTATAACATTAAAATCATGACATGCGTATATGTAACAACATTACTACATCCCACGCTCTTGATTCGCTCGCGGCCGTTTCGCTAGTGTCTCGTATACGGAGTTTGGTTTACAATACGCTAATCTATGACGAAGGTACAACTGGTACAAACATGATAACCATGATACGTGCGTCATGTAACAACACGACTACATGTCACGCTCATGATGCGCTGGCGGCCGTTTCGCTAGCTTCACTTATACCAAATTTGGTATTACGCGACGTGAATGGATGACGAAGGTATGATACTGGTGCAAACAGGATAAACATGAGATGCGTGTCATGTAACAACATGACTATATTCTACGCTCATGGTGTGCACGTGGCCGTTCTACTAGCTGCACATGTAGCAAACTCGGTATTACGTGGCGCGACTGGACGACATAGGTAAATGACACATTTAAACATGATAATCACGATATACGTGTCATGTAACAACATGACTACATGCCGCACGAATGATGCGCCCAAGGCCGTTTCGCTAGCTTCACATATGCCAAATTTGGTATTACGTGACGCCAATCGATGACGAAGGTATGTGACTGGTGCAAACATGATAATCATCAGAAGCGTGCCATGTGAGAACATGAGTGCAGGCCACAGTCAACATGCCAATACATTTCGACGTAACGCGGGGCACGTGCTCATTGTCGTTCATTTGATCGTGTCACGCCGGCGTTGCCACGTGAGGCGCCAGTCCTGCCATACTCACAGGCACGTGCCGTGCTGCGTGGCTTTGACGCATGCGCGTTTCAGTGCGTCCGGCGTCCCTCCGTCCCGAAAAGAGGGAGACGCAGTGTAGCCTGGGTAGCGCATTGGCGCGAAATGAGAAGGAGAGACAGGTAGACTTTATTATTTTCCGGCAGATTGCTCGGATGCGCTCCCACCTAAGGGCCAACGGTGAATTGTATATGTCGCATTTCGTCCCGGTTGCCGTCGGGTCGCGCCGACGGACGCTGGTCGCGCCTGGCGTCAGACTAAAGAGTGCTTGTGTTTTGCTAACGTTGCGTCGCTGTTTCCAGCGTGCGCGCACGTCAACGCTACAATCGAGTACAATAGACCCTTCATGATGTGCTAGTGGCTGTTTTACTAGCTTCACGTATACAAAATTCGTACAACGTGGCGTCAATGAATGACGAAATATATTACTGGTGCAAACATAATAATCCTGACATGTGTGTCATGTTGTCATGACGTGACAACATACCACGCTCTTAGTGTGCTCGCGGCTGTTTCGCTAGCTCCACATATACAAAATTTAGTATCACCACACGTGAATAGATAACGAAGGTAAACGACACATCCAAACATAATAATTATAACACGGAAGTCATGTACGACATCATTTACTTCAACCTCGTAATGTTGTGCTGATTTTAAACTTACATATCAACATTTCTCATTCGTGTTTCGCATATCTTCGATTCCCACTGTACGTGGGATCTGCCAATTTTTTTTTTGTTAGAGCCAATAACTCGTCTTTATGTAGCAGTATCTTACTGCGACGCAAAAGAGAGTTGTGAAGTCACGAAAATACCAGGAGTTAATGCAGCATTCAGTGACGAGTGCGAGTGGACACCACACGAAAGCTGGAAATCGTTTCATTATGGCGGAATCCGGGAGGTTCTCCGTTTTACTGCATGGGGCCTATGAGAAGCTTTTCTTCTAGAGTCCGTGTAATAACTCCATGTCTACGCTGCACCGCTTGTTTCAGGGTCAAAGCTCCTTAAAGCGACCCTTGTTCTTCTCTCGTCGTAGGGCGTAATCAGTCTTACGTTTTGACCTGCAAGGTGGTGCCGGTGATGTTTCCTGTGCGTTTTTGAACATTAAAAAATGGCAGCGTGCGCGCTAACTAAAAGTCGAATTCTCCTGTCTCTCATTCCCCATTATTGGGGAATGTACATTGAGCACTATCTGACAAGAAAGGGTTGCTACGTTATACTCGCTAGGCGTAACCTGCTTGGTTTTAGAAAGGTTTAGCGAGCGTTGGGCCGCAGTGCCATGAATACAGTGAACTAGTATATACCATGAATTCGAGGTGGTTAAAGGTGGGAAGTAGACACAAAGCGCAAGCCGCAAGAAAGTGTGAGTGTGTCACCTCTCGTTTAGTCCTTGGAATGTCCGCTAGGTGACGGTGTTTCTATATGCGGTATATTTGATGAAAAGATGCGAGATGGTGGTACTTGAAATGTTGACTAGATGGACGAACGGACACATAGGCAGGTGCATGGACGCACGCACGGATAGCTGCACGGACAGATGGATGCATGGATGGACGCAGGGGTGGATGCAAGACGAACGCAGGGACGGACGCATGAATGGACTTGCGAATGCATGAACAGACGCACGCTCGGCTGGGTAGATTGAGGCATCGCCGGCCACACAGACGGACGCATGGACTGACGGATGCTTTACACCACTCTCCATTATTCACCCCATGGATATGCTGCCATTTTTTTACATTCGTTGAAAGGTGGCAGCACACTGAAGCGATTCCTTTTTTGCCGGGTATCGGAGTGAAATGCTCTCCGCAACCCCCAATAAACGTGGTGAGAGATGCCATGCGGGTGTTGTGCCCGGTGAACGACGCGTTGTTGGTGCTAGAACTCCTCAGCTTACTTTCAGCAATGATGTTCAAAGAAACCGTGTTCATGTCGAGAATTTTCACTGGACGTAGATGGTTGTCAACGCGCTGAAAGTGACTGCGACGATGAACGATCAGCAGCTATACTCGGCCACAGCTTTCTTGACAGCACTGTGGAAGCTATAGAGCCAAACCGCCTGCATGCGCGCGCACCAGAAAATAGTACCTATTTTATTTTCTGATTTTAATAGCTACTTGGCCCGAATAAATAAAACTTTCTTCATTATAAGGATAGAACAAGTATGGGACGCTGTTCATGGAAGAGAAGTTATCGTGCGCCTAAGTTTTTTTTCTTTTTTATTTCTTAGACGGCACCACGTTTTCCGCACGCCGGCTGCGTCTGCTGCTTGCTTTTGCAGTGGCGAGCACAGCATCAGCCGTGGAAAAGCTGCTCATCGTTGGGACGCGCCGGCTTTTATACATCACGCATCGAACTTTCCAGCCTTATCACTGGTGGCCGCGCAAGCTCTGAAATAAGCTTCACTGTTCGCGTCTTGCGCGCAATCTTAACAAAGATCTACAATTGTGAGGCTTCTTGAACACTGAGGCGCAGTCTGCGCCGATCATTGCTGACAGCCTTTGAGGGCGTAAACCGAATACAGCAAAACTGAAACAAGACAGGCCCGTGGCCGGATCGTGCCGCAACCGGCCTTCCATTTTGCCTGTACCAGGGCTCAATACCGTAAACGTTAACATTCGATCACGTGTGGCGCGTACCCGTATATACTGGGCTGAACACGGAACCTAAACTTCACTGTTATAAAGGTTGAATAATGCTGCGAAAACGTTCTGAACAACAGAAAATTTTATATGTACCAGTATATAAACAGCACAGTAACTAGCTGCATGTATGCACTCTCATCAAAGTTTAACTCTGACGTTCCCATTTTTCATGCATACATTTTGCTATAATAAACACACTAGCGCAGCGAGCAAGCGAAAACCGAAACTGGAACCGAAATCGGCTGCAAGCTGCCGGACTACTTGCGTAGTAACACTAATGTGCGGAGGCCCCGCCTCCGTAGCCTTCGCTCCAATGTCAAGAAAAGCTGTCGCCGAGTATAGCTCACGAGCAGAGAGTTGCACTTCACGTTCCGTCATGCGTTAATATTTGCTCGGGCATTGAGTGTATTCCAAATACAGTGAATATTGGAAAGCGCCGCATAACGCCAAGATGCTCGAGTTTGGCCAGCGAAGCGAAATGGTAAGAGCAAATAAATATGCAGCTACGACTACAGTGCGCGCTAAATTTTCCTGCACTTCACTAATGCCGTCCGTGTGACGTTGTTGTTTGGAAAATTTTCGCAATTTTTAACGTTGCGCAAAGCGTACGCGTGTATTCGTTTCGATATCCTTGTTTCGAACGCACTGATGAAGCCTGCAACACCCAAGTGCAGGGAATTCCGGACTGTTAGAGTCCGATCACGGCTTTGACACAGGTAATACTTAATCGGAAGTGAAATACTTGTGTTTTGTTGAACAAGCTGCTACACGATGATTACAGCGAAAGTAACGATGGCATCATATGTTTGAAAACCATCGCTAAGCGTTAAACATTCATTCCTGTGCAGCCGCGACGGCGCGTTATTCGCTAGTGGCCAACTACTTCGGCAAATCTGCCAGACAGGCTCGGCACAAGTGATATCAGAATGCAGTTCAGTTCACACGTGAATTCTGGTTCACGCAGTTTTCTGTAGCATGCACAGGATTATGCAAAGCATCGTTGATGCACGGCCAATCAGATGACACCACCACCCTTTGACTTGCGGCGAGAAACGAGGTAGCGAACATTCCGCAGTTTTTATTGGTTGGGAAAGTATTTTGGTTCGATATAGATTCATTTGACGTTCAAGAGTTCATCCGGTGAAAGAGGCACGGGTAGTACGTCCATGCGTCCTATATTTTCTTATGTGAGATCACGTGTTGATCACCCTTCCGCAGCCATCTTGGATTGTACGGCGCGCTACCTTTAGGCCATGGGCATTGTGAATTCTGAAGGCGCTGAGTAAGGCCGCGTTCACACTGAGCATTCCGGCCGCCGAAAGTGCTCCGAATTCGGTTCGGCGGCCGAATTCGGTTCGGCGGCGGAACCGAATACGGAGCACTTTCGGCGGCGGCGAGATCCGCCGAAAGGGCCCTCTCCGCGTCGATCACTCTCGGACCAATTTTTGCGGTGTCTGCCGCCGAAACGCTCACCGCGGGCCAATAGGAGCGCTAGTCAAGGAATTTTGAAAAATGGTGGCTAAGCCCTACTCACTTGTTATGCTGCAGTGCACGTAACTGAATGTTGAAACCAACGGGAGTTTAAACTACTCTGTGCCTACTTCGCCTCCGTATTTCGTGAAAGAGGTGACCGAGCTTGCTGTTGGCGTGACCGAGCTTGTTGTGGTCTTGAAAAGCAAAACGAACCCACCAACGCCGCTGGCGTCGGTGGTTTTTCTGCTCTTCGTGCATTACAAGACAGCCACTTGCCAGCAAAGTAAGCAGTACTGTCTTTTCTTGCTTCTTCCGTACGAGAATTGTCGAAGTATACACCACTGGATAGCGTAGTAGCGTTTGCGAGCCGCGACAACAACCGGTTGACAGCGCATCCATCCCGCGTTCGCCCCGTAGTAGATGGCATGTTCGGTGGCGCGGGGCGCGTCCTGTGCGAACGACACTGTGTTTCGGCGGCAGGGAAATTTTGGTCGCTGTAGAAAGCGGATGTTTCAGTGTGAACTACGCATTAGAGTGCCTCCAGCATGCAGTGGAGGCGAAGAAGTGCATTGAGTCACGTCACACGTGAGGCATGAGCGCAATCCGGCAGGTAGCTTGGCAAACGAAGCGCGTGGCGTGCGCACCCGTCTCGTAAATAATAAGGTGTAAAACGCAAGGCGACGGGTAGGTGCAACCAATGTGTCATCTAGCTAAGCGTTGGAAACACTTGCTTTTTCGTGGAAGCGTTGCCACAGAACACCTTGTCAGCACAGCGTGTTAAACGCTACGGTCAATAGAATTACTTACGTATGCCTTTTCTAGTATACATACATACAGATTATACATACAGATTATTTACCTGTTGTGATGGCGCCTCAGATATGCACAATACTGTCTTTTTTAATGACATCCGCATAAGTATTAACACTAAATCTTGAGCCATGTTGATGGCCGCTGCGGATAGGGTCGGCCGTTCTGGGCATCGTTACGGCGGACAAACAGACAAAAATAAAGATAAGAGATGGCAGATCTCACGTAAAGTGAGAATCAATTATATGCGAAGCACGAACGAGAAATGTTCGTCACAATAAAATCAGCACAAGGTACGAGATAGACGTAAATGATGCCGTACATGACTTCCTTGTCAAGATTTTCATATTTGGATGTGTCGTTTACATTCGCCATCTATTCAAGTCACGTGATACCAAATTTAGCATATGTGGAGCTAGCGAAACGGCCGCGAGCTCGCTATGAGCGTGGTATGTTGTTATATTCTCACACGACAAGCGCGTCAGGATTATCATGTTTGCACCAGTCATATATTTCGTCATCCACTGGCGTGATGTAACACCAAGTTTGGCATTCGTGGAGCTAGCAAGATGGCCGTGAGCGCATCATGAAGGGTCCAACATTTTCCAATGTAGTGTTGACGCGCACGCACGCTGGGCACAGCGACGCTACGTAGCAAAACGCAAGCACTCTATATTTTTCTCATGCTAGGTGCGACCAGCGTCCGTCTGGCCGGCCCGACAAGAACCGGTGCTAAATGCGACATTCTGCATTTCTCCCCACTGCGTTACCCAGACAACACTGCGTCTCCCTCTTTTCGTGATGGAGGGACGCCGGACGAGCTGAAACGCACATGCGTCAAAGCAACGCAGCGCGGCGTGCGCCTGCGAGTATATGGGAGGACGGCGCCTGGCGTGGGAATAGCAGCGTGACGCGACGAAATGAACGCTGGCGAGCACTCGCACCACGTCACGTAGAAATGTATTGGCGCATTGACTGTGCCATGTAGTCATGTTCTCACATGACACGCATCTCATGATTATCGTGTTTGCACCAGACACATGTATACCTTCGTCGTTCATAAACGTCACGTAATACCGAATTCGGCACATGTGAAGCTAGCTGTACTATTTGGGGGAAGTCTAGCTGTACCATTCGAGGAGCTAGAGGGTGTTAAATGGGATATAATAGGGCTCAGTGAGGATAGGAGGACAAATGAGGCCTATACTGTGCTACAGAATGAGCACGCCCTTTGCTATCGGGGCTTGGCAGACAGAAGAAAACTGGGAGTGGGGTTCCTAATTCACAGAAACATAGTTGGCAATATAGAGGAATACTATAGCATTAATGAAAGGGTGGTAGGTATTGTAATTAAACTGAATAAAAGATACAAGGTGAAGGTAGTACAGGCTTACGCGCCTACATCCAGTCATGATGACGCTTCAGTTGAAAGCTTCTATGAAGACGTGGAATCGGCAATGAGTAAGGTAAAAACACAGTAGACTATAGTGATGGGCGACTTCAATGCAAAGGTAGGGAAGAAGCAGGCTGGAGACCAGGCAGTAGGAGATTATGGCATCGGCACTAGAAACGCCAAAGGAGAGCTACTAGTAGAATTCGCAGAACGCAATAATTTGCGGATTTTGAATACGTTCTACCGCAAACGTGAAAACCGCAAGTGGACATGGAAGAGCCCTAATGACGAAAATAAGAACGAAATAGACTTTATAATCACTGCACACCCAGGAATCGTGCAGGATGTGGAAGTGGTTGGCAAGGTACGATGCTGTGACCATAGAATGGTACGGTCTCGAATTCTCCTAGACTTGAAGAAGGAACGACAGAAACTGATACGCAAGAAGCCAATCAATGAGCTAGCACTGAGAGGGAAAGTACAGAAATTCAGAGTGTCGCTGCAGAACAGGTACTCGGCTCTTAGTGAGGAAACCAACCTTAGCGTAGATACAATGAATGATAATCTGACGAGTATCATTACGGAGTGTGCAGTGGTAGTTGGAGGCAGGGTAGTTAGACAGGACACTGGCAAGCTTTCCCAGGAAATGAAAAACCTAATTAAGAAGCGTCAAAGCATGAAAGTGTCAAGTACAACAGACAAAATAGAACTGGCAGAGCTTTCGAAGCTGATTAATAGACGTAAAGTATGCGATGTAAGAAGGTATAACATGGGGAGAATTGAACACGCTCTGAAAAACGGAGGAAGCGTCAAAGCAGTGAAGAGGAAACTTGGGATAGGCAAAAGTCGGATGTACGCACTAAGGGGAAAAAAAGGCAAAATAACTACCAATATGGATAGGATAGTTAAAATAGCGGAGGAGTTTTACAGAGATCTGTACAGTACCCGAGACAACCACGACCTTAATACTATAAGAACTAGCAGTAACCCAGATGACACCCCACCAGTAATGATAGAAGAAGTCAGAAAAGCTTTGGAGAGCGTGCAAAGAGGCGAAGCTGCTGGTGAGGATCAGGTAACATCAGATCTGCTGAAAGATGGAGGACAGATTGTGTTAGAAAAACTAGCCACCCTGTTTACGAGGTGTCTCCTGACAGGAAGGGTACCAGAGTCTTGGAAGAACGCTAACATCATCTTAATACATAAGAAAGGAGATGACAAGGACTCGAAGAATTACAGGCCGATCAGCTTGCTCTCTGTAGTATACAAGCTATTTACAAAGGTAATTGCTGACAGAGTAAAGAAAACATTAGAATTCAACCAACCAAAGGAACAAGCAGGATTTCGAATAGGCTACTCAACAATTGACCACATTCATACTATCAATCAGGTAATAGAGAAATGCTCAGAGTATAACCAACCACTATACATAGCCTTCATAGATTACGAGAAGGCGTTTGATTCAGTAGAAATATCAGCCGTCAGGCAGACACTGTGGAATCAGGGCGTAGATGAAGTATATATAAACATTCTGGAAGAAATCTACAGGGGATCAACTGCTACCATAGTGCTTCATAAAGAAAGCAACAGAATACCAATCAAGAAGGGTGTAAGGCAGGGGGACACAATCTCCCCAATGCTATTTACCGCGTGCTTACAGGAGGTTTTCAGAAGCCTAGAATGGGAACAGTTAGGGATTAGAGTTAATGGAGAATACCTCAGTAACCTGCGCTTCGCCGATGACATTGCATTGCTGAGTAACTCAGGGGACGAATTGCAACTCATGATTACGGAGTTAGACAAGAAGAGCAGAAAGGTGGGTCTTAAAATTAATCTGCAGAAAACGAAAGTAATGTACAACAACCTCGGAAAGGAGAAGCGCTTCGAGATAGGTAATAGTGCACTTGAAGTTGTAAAAGACTATGTATACTTAGGGCAGGTAATAACCGCAGAGCCTAACCACGAGATTGAAGTAACTAGAAGAATAGAATGGGGTGGAGCACATTCGGCAAGCACTCTAAAATTATGACAGGTAGATTGCCACTATCCCTCAAGAGGAAGGTATATAACAGCTGTATCTTGCCGGTACCTAGCTACGGAGCAGAAACCTGGAGACTTACAAAGAGGGTTCAGCTTAAATTGAGGACGACGCAGCGAGCAATGGAAAGAAAAATGGTAGGTGTAACCTTAAAAGACAAGAAGAGAGCAGAGTGGATTAGGGGACAAACGGGGCTTAAGGATATCATAGTTCAAATAAAGAAGAGGAAATGGACATGGGCCGGGCATGCTGCGCGTAGACAGGATAACCGCTGGTCATTAAGGGTAACTAACTGGATTCCCAGAGAAGGGAAGCGGGTTAGGGGGAGACAGAAGGTTAGGTGGGCAGACGAGATTAAGCTGTTTGCGGGTATAAATTGGCAGCAGCAAGCACAGGACCGGGTTAACTGGCGGAACATGGGAGAGCCCTTTGTCCTGCAGTGGACGTAGTCAGGCTGATGATGATGATGATGATGATGAAGCTTGCAAAACGGCCGAGAGCGCATCATCAGTGTGGCATGTAGTCATGTTGTTACATGACACGCATGTCATGATTATCATGTTTGAATGAGCCATTTACTTTTGTCCTCCGTTAGCGTCGCGTAATACTGAGTTTGGTACATGTGAAGCTAGCGAAACGGCTGCGAGCGCATCATGAGTGTAGGTAGTAGTCAAGTTGTAACATGACACGCATCTCATGTTTATTATGTTTGCACCAGTCTCATACCTTCATCATTTAATCACGTCCCATAATACCAAATTTCGTATAAGTGAAGCAAGTGAAACGGCCGCCAGCGCATTATGAGCATGGCATGTAATCATGTTGTTACATGACGCGCATCTCATGATTATCATGTTTGCACCAGTCAGATGCCCTCGTTATCCATTCATATAGCGCAATACCAAATTTATTATATGTGACGCTAGCAAAATAGCCTAGAGCGCATCATGAGCGTGGAATGTAGTCATGTTGTTACATGACACGCATGTCATGATTTTCATGTTAGGGTATGTCGCTTGTGTTTGCCATGCAATCATGCTCTACATACCTGTTTTGCAACAAGCCATGTGAGCGAAATCACCGCAAGAGCTGCATGATCATCATGGCATACATGTCAAGATTTGCATGTTATGACTAGTTAAATACGTTCTTGATACATTCATGTTATGCCATGACAAGCTTGGTATCGATAGCATGATCGGAACGGCCAGGAGAGATAAAATTCGTAGGCTGCTAGCTAGCTAGCTAGCTAGATAGATAGATAGATAGATAGATAGATAGATAGATAGATAGATAGATAGATAGATAGATAGATAGATAGATAGATAGATAGATACGCTCAAAGTCGCCGAAGTTCGCTAAGAAATGCTGCGCATTAAAAAAAGAAAATAAGGGTTAGAAGCAGTGGGTGGGGCTTGTAGTCCAGGACTCCACTGGCCTCAGCCGTCCACCGCACCTTGTCCAGGAGTGCTTCTTGGGCCTGCTTTTCCTCGCTGGCAAGCAACATGTCCCACTGCTGCGTTTTGAATTTTTGCGAATTAGTTTTGATTTGCCATAACTCTCATCTCCGTGTATTGTGAGCAAGTGTTGGCTGTCCTCCACCCCACGGGCAAGGTACTGGCATATGCATCTGGGGGCATCGCGTGGTTCAAACGCAGGAGTGGATGTGTATTAACGGGGCGGAGCTTCTGCACATGTAGCACTACGCGAAGAAGTCCACATTGGCGCGCATCTCGTTACGCTGTGGAAATTGACGGGGGTGCACCATGAGCGTTTAATGTATACATAGACGCCGTTTAGTGTTTGAGGTCCACATAAAAAGCCGGGACTTCTCGCGCGTTTAAAAACGCAAGTCACAACGAATAATTAAAAATACGAGTATCCTACTGCTGTTATGGCGGTGGTAAAAACATTTATTTAACAAATAATGATAGCATATACACGGAGTGAATGATGGAGAGTGAGGCGAAGCATCCGTCCGTCTATTTGTTCTTGCTTCCGGCCGTCCTTGCGTCTGTCTGTGTGACCATCAGTGCGTCCATCCGCCCGTCCGTGCGTGCGTCTGTTCGCGCATCCACACGTCCACCTGTGCGTCCGTCCCTGCGTTCATCCATTCATCCTTCCCTGCGTCCGTCCATGCGTCCATCCGTCTGTGCAGCCATCCGTGCGTCCTTCCATATATCTGTCTGTGTGTCCGTTCATCCACCTACTCAACACTCCAAGTACTAGCATCTCGCATCTTTTCATCATATATTCCTCATACAAAAGCACCGTCATCCAGCGGACATTCCAAGGACTGAACGAAAGGTGGCACATGCACACTTTCTCATGGCTTGTGCTTCATGTCTATTCCCCACCTTTAACCACCTCGAGTTCATGATATATACTAATTCACTGTATTCATGGCACTGCGGCCCAACGCTCGCTAAACCTTTCTAAAACCAAGGAGGTTACGCCGAGCGAGTATAACGTAGCGACCCTTTCTTGTCAGATAGTGCTCAATGTACATGTAAATGACTGTTAATGGGGAATGAGAGACTGCAGAATTTGGCTTTTAGTCAACGCGCGCTGCAAATTTTTTTATTGTTCAACAACGCGAAGAAGAAACCTCCTACCGGCACCACCTTGCAGGTGAAAACGTAAGACTGGTTACGCACTACGACTACGACTACGACTACTACGAGGGACAAATAGGTGCTGATTGAAGGAGCTTCGCCCCTGAAAGGAGGTATGCAGTGACCGCCTCCTAAGAGGACGGCAACCACAACGAGTAGGTGGGGAACTCTTGTAGGGGGCCTCATTAGCATCGGCTGCTGCCTGGGCTCGTCGAACCAAGGCTTTTTGGGCCTGAAGGTTAGAGCAGCCAAGCAGGGTGGCATTCCGCGTTTCCCGGGGAAGGGTTGGGTATAGGGGTACAGCAGGGTTGCATGGGCAGGCCCACACCAGGTGATAGATGTCCGAAGACATCACCCCCCAGTGTGAGCAGCTGCCTGAAAAGGCGATATGGAAATGTTTGAGGGCTGCCGAACACAGCATAATGTTCGTGAAGAGTCGGAGTAAAATCCGCTTTTTCGGTTTACTTAGGCCTTTGCATGGGCGTGGTCAAAGGAAATGATCGAATTGATAATAGTCCACAATTTCACGGAAAGAATACACCGGATTGATTTCAAGGTAGTCCTGATTGGGAGAGGTGAGTGAAAATGATGGTGAGAGAGCGGGCGGGCGGTGGCGTCGGCTGCCTCATTCCCTTCGAGTGCACTGTGAGCAGGGGCCCAGACTATACGGCTGGGTGCAGGGATTCTCTGATAGTCCGAACTTTGAAATAAGCGGTAGGCCAGGTATGAGAGACAGCTGTTTAGGATCTTTCGACAGGTCCCTCAAAAGTCGCAGATGATGATTTGCGAGCTGGTGTGACAAGCGGCGCATGTGATGGCGACTCCTTCCACATGGAATATGTCGTGGGCTCAAAATGTGAGCCTGTTAACTGTTTGGTTCTCGTGTACGACAGCGGCCGTGTATCAACCCCCAGGGTGCGGGCCGGAGGCGTCCACGTGGTACACGCTGGGTTCTGATCCATAAGAGACGGCCAGGACTTCCGCCCGCACCAAGCGCCGACCATTGTGGTGTTTTTTTTGTCATATTGTTTGGAGAAGACGCACGTGGAGGGCGCACCTCCACTCGAATGAGAGTTGAACGCCATCTTCCGTGATGTGAAAGTGTTGTATGTGTAGGTGGGCTAATAGGCGGCGCCCCGCTACCGTCTGTGAAAGTCTAGTGTACTGATTCGTGAGGTGGGCCCCTCGAAGCTTCCCAAACGTATTCACCACGTCGAGGCCTAGAAGGCGCTGGTTAGAGGTGTTCACAGGGAGGTCGAGGGCGCGCTTTATAATTTTGCGAAGGATGACTTCAGGTGCGTCCTCGTCTTGCTTCGCCAAGTGGAGGTATGGTGTAGAATATAAGATTCTACTGGTTACAAATGCAATTGCCAGCCGCAAAGCATCTCTGCACCATAGCCCTCCGTGTTTATTCGATACCCGGCAGACCACGTTGCCCACCTGGTAACCCACCTTTTGGAGTTTGGCTAATGTGGTATCTGACCGTCTGTTTTGATTATTAAACAGTCGAAGTAGCTGGACGTTTGATTTAGTCATTGGACCTGTCTCCAGTAAGAGTTCGATTTCGGCCGTGCACTTGTGCGAGAGCGTATGTGCACGAATTCTGATTCGGATGGCGACCACTGAAGGTCACACTGGTGGGCATAGTGGTTGACTATGCTCGCGACTTGCTGCAGGTTCGCCTCAATATCTCCGAGTGCACCCTGCGTGACCCAGATGGTGATGTCATCAGCATACATTGTATGTTCTATACTGGGAACATCAGCCAGCTGAGCCGGCATGTGCATCATGACCAGATTGAATAATAAAGGAGACAGCACCGCACCTTGTGGTGTACCTCTAGTTCCTAAGAGGAAAGGCCCGTGTTCCTTGTCCTGTTTGCGAATGTACGATTGTCTGTCGGTTAAAAACTGCCGAATGTATTCGAAAGCTCTCAAGCCACAGCCGGTTCGTGAAAGGCGTGTTAAAATTACCTGACAGGTTACATTGTCAAACGCACCTTTCAAGTCCAAGGCGAGTAAAACCTCTTCATTTTGAGGGCATTCGACGGGGTCTAGAATGTCTTGTGCAGATCTGTACGGGTCAAACCCGTGCATCGAATCTGTGAAAATACGTTGATTTTCCATGAAATCCGACAAGCGATCCCGCACCATGGTCTTCATCAGTTTGCTCGTGAACGATGTAAGAGAAATGGAGCGCGAAGGTTGTCTGCGCTCACGGCCTTTCCAGGTTTTGGTATGAATGTGACTAGGACAGTTTTCCACTGCATGGGGAGTGGCACTTCTGACCAAATTGAATTGAAATAATCTAATAGGGATTTAGAAGCCTGGTCGGGAAGGTTAGCTAACATTTCACAGTAATTTTGTCCCGACCCGGAGCAGGTGCCACGTTTTGTATTAGTCAGGGTTTTCCGAAATTCGAAAAGCTTCAATAGGCGATCCAGTTCCACGTTCTCTGAACCCGCGTAGGAGTACGCCGAACCACGCTGGGTGCTGTGTGGAGCACAGATATTGGTCTCTCAATTTGTGCGCCAGCTGGGTTGCATTACGCTGAAAGCTACGGAGTGCCCTTAGTAAGGACTGCTGAGTTTCGGTGCGGGTGTGCGTCGGGTCTATGAGCACGCGAAATAGCCTCCCAGTATTTTGCCAGACATCTGACGCACTGCCGTTTTGCATCTATTCACCCAGTTGGCGTCCGCGAGTTGGGCCGCATACTCAGCTGCCTTCTGAGTGATCTCGGCAATTCGAGCTTTAGGTTTTCCGTTATAATTTCGTCGGCGCCATCGGCGAACAAGGCAATGGCGAGGTGGAGGAGGTAGTTATCCACGCCCGAGACCACCTCTGAAAGATGAATTTTGGTTTAAGTGGAGCGAGGGTTACTAACCAATGTATTTTATTTATTTATTTTGAAATACCTCCGGGCCAAAAGCATTATGAAGGGGGGTGAAACACTATTTTTTAATCACACAAAGGTAGCTAATAATAAAAATAAATAAAAACAAACAAAGAAGAACAAAATATAAGCGTTGTGTACAAAGAGAACAAGTAAGTAAGTGTAGGCGTTTATACAATGCTAGTTAACGCAGAAAGAAGCAAGTGATGATCGGTGAAGACGGCCACAGATCAGGGAATGTGGTTCCAGTCTACTGATGTTCTGGGAATAAATGAATCGCTCCATGTTTTAGATAGACATGACATAACGCCAACTTTATTAGCATGATCAATTCTAGATAATACGTAAGAAGGCTGAAGAATAAGTGCCACGTGAGGAATTGGAACAATATGATAAATTTTCTGATATAGACAGAGGTGGAAGAGCATACGACGAGAGGCAAGAGACGGCAGTTCGAGTGAATTTTAATGGCAGAAATGCTAAAGTGACGACTGCAGTTGTGAAGAATGAAACGAACAAAATTGTTTTGGATTAGCTCAAGAGCATTTATTTAATTAATTGCACTCAGATCATATACTGCAGTGGCGTATTCTATCTCGCTACGAATAAGCGTCTTGTACATTAGTAGTTTATGTGAGATAGGTGTGAATGAGAAGTTGTGACGAATGCACGCAAACATGGGGCTTCCATTATTAATAATGGAGCGGATATGGAGGGACCAGCTGAAACGAGTTGTGATGTGTACGCCTAGGTAACGGTAAGAGGTGACTGATTCAAGTGGGATGCTGTTAAGTGAGTAAGTAGAAGATGAAGATGATATTCGGGAAATGCGCAGTACCTTGTATTTGGAAATAGTTAGTTCCACTTGCCAAGTCGTGCACCAGTTAAAAATGGAGTCAATGTTATTTTGAAGGGCAGTGAGGTCGTTTGGTTGGTTAATTTCGCAGAACACAACGCAGTCTTATGCAAACAGTTTTGTGGTAACAGAAACACATAAAGGCAAATAAAATGTAAACCAGAAATAAAAGGGCCCTGAGATGGGACCCTGTGGTACTCCAGAGTGAACGGTAAGAGATGAAGAATAACACCCGTTAGCTTTTACAAAGTGCGTGCGGTTAAGTAGGAAATATTCTACCCATCTGATGGCGTTATTATCAAGGTTTAGTTGCTTGAGGTTTAACAGCAGTAATTTATGACTTACTTTGTCGAAAGCCTTCGAAAAGTCGGGAAAAATAGAACCAGTTAGTGACCTACGATCTAAAGTAACTATGACGTTGGTGAATGAAGGATGCCAGTTGTGTTTCGCAAGATAGAACTTCAGGAAACCGTGTTGCGCGTTTAAAAAAAAAGGAATGTGTTTCCAAAAATGAGGTGACGTTAGTGTAAATGTTGTGCTCTAATAATTTGCAAGAAATACTGGGTAATGATGTGGGTGATAGTATATGAGTGAACTTTTACTACCTGGCTTGTGTATCAGAACCACCTTCCTGACTTGCCAGTTCTTCGGGAGAGCGCCATTATCGATGGATTGCTGAAAAATTTGTGCAAGAGACAATGACAAAATAGCACTGGTGCTTTTTAAAAATTCCGGAGTAACTGAGTCTGAGCCAGGGCATGATGATGCTTTTAGTGAATGAATAAGCTTAGAGATACCAGAGGGCGAAATGATAATAGGATTCATGACTGAGTAGCTATAACCGGTTTGATAAGTAGGTGTCACGTCAGTATATCTTGTGAAGTTGTTGCAGAAAACGTTGTTTAATATTTCGGCGCAATCAGATTGGGCAATAGGCATGCCATTGTTATCGATTAGATGCAGCATTGATTGAGTGATTGATTGATTTGGGGGGTTTAACGTCCCAAAACCACCATTTGATTATGAGAGACGCCGTAGTGGAGGGCTCCGGAAGTTTCGACTACATGGGGTTCTTTAACGTGCACCCAAATCTGAGCACACAGGCCTACAACATTTCCGCCTCCATCGGAAATGCAGGCGCCGCAGCCGGGATTTGAACCCGCGACCTGCGGGTCAGCAGCTGTGTACCTTAGCCACTAGACCACCGCGGCGGGGCGATTAGATGCAGCATGTTGTTATGGTTAGAATTATTGACGCGCCAAAACTTTCTTGGGTTGTCGGTTAACATGAATGGTAAAATATGTTGCTGAAAGTTAGCTTTCCCTTGCCTGAGTGCCGTTACGCCGGCGATGTTCACTGCTTCATAGTTATTCCACCTGGTGCTCGATGACAAATTCTTTGCAAGGCGATAGAGTCACTTTTTTATTAGACAATCTTTTTAGATGGTTGGTGTACCATTGCGAGCCAGAGCGACATGAAATTTTACGCAGTGGAACATGATTCTCCGTTAGTTCATAAACTTTACTCAGAAAAAGATTCGAATTTGACATTACGCTTCGGTTTTTGAAACCAATCATGAAATAATCAAAGTATTGGATAATGTTGACGTTAATCACATCGCAATTAGCTCAAATAAAATTCCTATGCACTTTGTCAGTTTTATTTTTTGCTTAGAGGGAATAGAAAGAGCAAATGAAATAGCCAAATGATTACTTAATTCAGGTAAATAGGATAAATCAGAGAAAGATGACATTAAGTAGAAAGAGTAAGGTCTAGTGTATTTGCACTCTTATTAGTTATGCGAGTAGGCAGAAGGAGAAGCTGCGATTAGAAAAAAAGAGACCACAAGTCAAGAAATTCTTGCCTTTGCGAGAAATATGGTGACAAGGCAGGCGGATTAAGAATCCATGATATGTTAGGGTAATTAAAGTCACCCAGTAATACTATCGGCGATGAAGGATACTGTGTCACAATGCAACCGAGTACATCGTGTAAGTCGGAAACAAAGGTAGGGGAATAATTGGGCGGTCGATAGCAAACGCCAACAATTATTTTCTGGTGCCCTAATACAACGCATGCCCAGAAGGTTTCTATTTCTGTCTCAACATTGATTTGGAATGATTTGAAAGTGTTCGATATGGCAAGAAGAACACCTTCCCCATGACAGGTCAATGCGATCACAGGAATAGATAGAAAACCGTCATGAATCAATAAATATCTCATCGTTGCGCACTGCAGTGGTGAGCCAGGTTTCTGTTAGAGCTATAATGTCAGAGCTAGCAGTATCTATTAAGGAATGTAATGAATCGCGCTTGTTTATTATGCTTCTCGCGTTTACCAACAGTACGGACGCACTATGATGAAGTGAGAATACATCACGTCCCCTCACATAGCCCTATGATGAAGCGCGATTTATATCTTGAGCAATGCATAAGGATGTAGCAGCTGATGCATCATGTAAGGGACCACTGTTATCAGGCAGGCTGATAACTTTCACACACTTCATATCGGCATCGTACACATAACATGTCTTGTCCACAAAGAGCTTATTATATCTTAATCGAAAACAAGGAGACTGAGGCAAACTTTAAGAGAATTCCCACAAATATTTTCTTGCTAGTCGAGTACTGGGTGAGAAGTCTTCGGATACAGATGCGTTGCCAGACCGTAGTTGTGATCTCGAAGATAACATGTTGTCTTTTGTTTTGTACGAAGAAAACTTAATAATTATAGGCCGACACTTGGATGCAGCGTAAGCACCTATACGATGCGCGCGTTCTAATGTCCTCGCAAGAAAGTTCATTGCCAAGGACAGTTGATAAAGCTGCTGAAACTTTTTGCTCGGGGTGGTCCCATGTTTCCCGCGAGCCAGGAATATTATACAAGACTAAATTTTTGCGCCTAGACATGTCTTCTAGCTCGTCCAGACGTGCCTGCACGCTGTCTCGTGGCAAATTGTTCTGCGGGTCGAGGTTTCGTGAAGAAAGGACAAGCTTGCCGACATTGGCCGAAAGCGATACAAATTTTTTATGAAGATCACCGGGAAGTGCAGCGTGAGCGAAAGTGGTTGATGGAAGGTCAAGGGTAGTAGATGCGATTCAAAGGCAGCAAAACGAGAATCTACAAAAAGTCTAAGATCTGCGATGTCTTCGGTTATTTGTTTTTGTCCATCGATTAGTTTGGAAAGCATGTCAGGTATAGAGTGGTCGTTCTTAGTCGTAGTTTTAGCAGCAGTAGTCGACAAGGCTGTGTGACGGGGCCCAGGATTAAGCTCAACATCACCGCTTAATAAATTACTGGTAATGCGATGCATAACTTGTGCGAAAACCGACAAGAATGACATAATGCAACACTGTGAGCAAGAAAACAGCAGCAGGAAACGATCATCGGACCGAAAACAGTAAGTATCGAAATACTGTACCTGCGTAAAGAACAGGCAAGATTTCAGCATGTGGGCGCACCGTTGTCACCTTGCCCACTAAGAAGTGCGATAGCTGCTTGAGTAGTTCATCTTGTCCTGGTAGTGGTGTCGTGGCACTCTGGAAACCAGCGATTGGGCTGGTTAGAGTGACGTCACTTTGATTCCTGTCGCACTTCGCTTGAGTGGGAACGGGATCGGATGAAGCGTAGCACTCTACCAGAAGGCAGATAGGGGAGGCACAGTACGCACAGATGCGATAAGGCGAATTCTGGCCAAGGAGTGACGAAAGTGACCAGGTCGTCCTAGGAGCGGCGAAAGGTATCCGAGGTGAAGCCGTCCATATTGACGGTAGCGCACCGGCCATTCGTGTTGCCGACAGCAGTCAGGTGATGCAATTCGTGGGAATACGTGTCCTAGCCTCCCTCGAGTATCGATTCGCTGTATTATAATTTTGCCTAAATTTTGACCAGTCCGGGAGCCAGGCCAGAGAAATGACATGTGCTAATGATTTGGTCCAGGACTATTGCATTCAAAATCCAGTGGTCGCTACCGAGGGTTTCTTACGTGTTGACTCACTCTGCATACTGAATTTTGCGGGTAAAGGTCAAATCTGGAGACGTATCTCATGTCACAGAGTTGCTTATCCTAGTCGGGGGGACCGCGTCGGTGTGAGGAGTAAGGCCCAGCGTTGACGCGAGTTGCGCCAGCTTGGCCCACGCTCCTCTTTATGGTGGTACCTCCAAACTCGACTAAAGGCGTTGAAGTCACCAACAATCAGCAGGGGGTCCCTACCCGCAACTCTTAGCGCGCGGCCTGAAAAGGTCCGAGAATTAAACATACGGCAGTTTTGGAGCACAGTATACGTCAAGGATGTGTAACGGTGGATATGATTAACAGATGGGGAGGAGGATCACCATGATTGATTTGTGGGGTTTAACGTCCCAAAACCTTGATATGATTATGAGAGACGCCGTAGTGGAGGGCTCCGGAAATTTTGACCACCTGGGGTTCTTTAACGTGCACCCAAATCTGAGCACACGGGCCTACAACATTTCCGATCACCATTACATAAGACTATTCCAGTTGGAGGTCAAGTTCAACCAATGGTGGCATTGTAGTCTTTGTGAAGGCAAAGACAAGATGAGGGATCCTGTTGGAACGGCGTATAATTTTGCAAGGTGGTGCTATTTCCTGTCTCCTGAAGTGCCATCATGGCGGGCTTTTGAGTAAAGGTTGCAATGTAAATACGGAGGTTTGCCCGCTGTGTACAAGACCGGAATCCCCAACTGTTCCACTGAGTTACTAGAGTGCGGGAAGCCAATTCGGACATGAGGGATTGCCTGTATACGTATACGTAGGGTGTCCCGCCATTATCAGCATTTGGAATTAGATTTTAGGGGGTCGTAGTTCCAGAGCCAGCTTCTTGAGCCTGTACTTCTGTCCCTACAAGGAAGCCACTATACTCATCGTCGTTGAGAATGGTTTTGCGACGGCAAAATTTGCTTGGGCGGCCAAATAAATCCTTGACGCTACGCTTGCGCGCAGTGCAGGCAAGCATGTTGGGGAGGGTCTTCACTACTTGAGCGTTAGCCTGTGCGTTCAACTGATTAGTAAATTATATATGATTTGTGCTGCCAATGTGTTCGTTATAGTGGTAAGTTCGGATTCGAGGCTGGTCTCAAAAACGGCAATAGAAGACTCCAGAGCCACAGGTGACACCGCCGCGCTCTCCATATATTCCCCGTGAGGGGAAGGTTGGGGAGGGCGAGTGAATCGCTTTCTATGGGCTTCAATTTTGGCTAGGAGCCTCTCGTTTTATGCCCGGAGAGATGTCACTTGATTGTGGAGCTCAGCGCCATCCGTTGGGCGGGAATGGGATGATGGAGGAGAGGGGACAGAGGGGGCAGCCCTACTCACAGCGCTGACCTGTTTGCCATTTTTGACGATGCTTGCCCAGACGTCACCCGCGACTTGATTTTTGGGTTGCTGCTGCTGCTGGGAGCGGCTATGATTCCCTTGGCCGCCGTGTGGGGGTGATGGTGGTGATGCGTCCCGCTTCTGGAGGCCTCTATTTGGTGGTGCTGGCTTCACGTTGTGATGATCACTGTGTTTTGGTGAGTCATCGCCGCAGCCAGAGCTGTGTGTCGCCGGACGTGACAGTGACTTCAATGCCGGGTTGGTGTTGCCGTCCTCTGAGCTGGCCAACTTGGTGGTAGTGCGGTATTTCGCCACACAGTCCTTTGAGTTCGTGGCATGGCCACCACCACAAACTGCACATTTCGCGTTGCACTCATAAGGGGCCCGCACCCCCTCGAAAAATAGCGCGCGTTGTGTACAGAGGCCACAAGTACCTTGTTTTGACTGGGGCATGTGTCCGTCCTGTGTGCCACGGTTCCGCACACGCCACAGGCCGGGATGGTCCGGAGGTAGAGCCGGACGGTTATGAGCTCGGAGTTCTAGAGGACAATCTGCGGCTTGACCTTTCCAGCGAAGATGAGTCGGGCCTTGTTAGGCGTCGCAAACTTGCGAATGTCGAGGATAGCTCCTTGCTTTTATTGAATACTATTCCGCACGGCTTCATCAGTCTCATGATTAGCTACGGAGACGACGCTACAGCTGACATCCTCATCCTATTGTTTCAGATGGCCACGAAGTGCCACATCCCCTTGCACCGTTTGGATGACGAAGTCCCCAAGAAGGCGGTCGGCCACGTGGGCATTCTGGGTATTTGCGAAAAGGAGGTTCTGCTCACGGGAGAGCATGCACAAAGCTAAAGTCTGCTGTTAATTGTGCGCCAAGGTATGTGCACAAGGACACGTCGAGCTCACCAGGTTAGAAAGTGGTTCCGAGCGCTAGAGTAGTCAGGGGCTTTAAGACAATAAAATGACGTCCGAGTCGAACTTTGAAGAGGCTTAGGCTCCCATGCTGGCTTGGAATTCCCCTTTGCCTTGCGCGAGGTTGGAGCTGGTGGTTTGGATGGCTGCTTTCCTGAAGGGACCTGGGCGGCAGCCGCAATCATCTTGGCTTTTCGTCTCTGAGAGCGTCTCCCCACAAGACGAAACAGATTTTCATGGCGAATGGCTCTGTTCAGTCGCCCATGTCATTTTCTCAAGAGTAGCCGCGTTGAGTTGAACAAGTGCCCATTTTGGCATGAGCGTTCACTTCCACGCTGCCGGACGCTCGCTGAGCCGTTAGACAAAGCGTTAGAACCGCGAGGCGAGATGGTGAAGTCACTTTAATTTATTGATACATCGGCCCACCTTGACAAATTAGATGTCTTCATGGTCCAGGGGACTTGCTGGGCCCAAAGGCCACAACATTTCAGAAGTCCGGTAGAAAGGTTCGTGGCTCCATTCGAAAATCGACACAGCCGATATTCCTCGCGTCCATTCGCTACGTGCAGTCGTAGCATCCCTGCTGTTAGTGGTGTCCTGTCTCAAATAGCTCCTCGTAGAAATCAATGGATGGCCTTTTACCTTTCACGTTGAAAAAAAATAGCAGATCCCACATACAGTGGGAATCGATCATACGCGAAGCATGAATGAAAAATGTTGATATGCCACCTTAAAATTATCGCATCGTTATGAAATGAAGGTAATTTATGCCGTACATTACTTACGTGTCATAATTAGCTTGTTTAGATGTGTCGTTTATTTTCGTTATCTATTCACGTCACGTGATGCTAAATTTGGCGTAGGCGGAGCTAGCGAAACGGCAGCGAGCATGCTATGAGCGTAGTAGGTTGTCATGTTCTTACATGACACGCGTGTCAGGATTATCGTGTTTGCACCAGTCATATATTTCATCATCAATTGGCGTCACGTAACACAAAATTTGGTATATGCGGAGCTGGCAAAATGGCCACGAGAATATCATGAAGGGCACAATATACTCCAATATAGCGTTGACGCGTGCGCACGCTGGGCACAGAGACGCTACGTTAGCAAAACGCGAGCACTTAGAATTATAGATTACGCGGCATATAATGAACCCAGTGAGTCTTTGTTTCACAAGTTGGATATTCTACCTTTTGATTACATACGGCAGCAAGTTGGGTATACTACCTTTTGATTACATACGGCAGCATAAAACCACAGTCACCATCAACAATGTTATTGCACACAGTGTACCTTTCGATATATCTATCTTTTCTTCCTCGTCCCGTGTCACTAGATGCATGACATTGCGGAATTTTCATCTTCCACCCGCTAAAAACGTATATGTGAACGCTTACTACAGTTCGTAGGAGCTAAAGTGTGGAATAACATCCCACTTCAGATTAAAGATTCTAGGGTTTTCTCGAGCACGCTCAAAAAATATTTGCTACATGTAGATCAATAGTAATGACCATGTACTAAGCCTTACGCATAGTTTGATGTTTTCTCTATACTTGGTTATTTCATTAATTATGAACAAAGGGCAACAATGTGTATCTTCTTGTATTTTTGTTCGTTTGCTGAAAAATCAACGTTTTTTGATGTTTTGATTTTTTCCTTATATACAAATTATATTATGCTTGTATACTTTAACCCGTTAGACCCCTTACTAGCCTATGGCTATGGGTCTAATCAGTGTTGTGCATTTCTTGAAATGTGGTCATAACAACCTCAATAAAATGTAAAAAATGTAAATGTAAAGCACTCTATAGCCTGACACAAGGCGTGACCAGCGTCCGTCAGAACGGCCCGACGGCAACCGGTGCAAATTGCGACATGCTGCATTTCGCGCTGATGCCATAGAATAACATTACTCTATGCCGATGCGTTACCCAGACACAACGTTGCCAGACAACACTGAATCTCCCTCTTTTCGTGATGGAGGGATGCCGGACGCGCTGAAACACGTATGCGTCAAAGCAACGCAGCACGGCGCGCGCCTACAAGTATATGGCTGGTCCGGCGCCTGGCGTGGCAACGCCAGCGTGACGCAACAAAATGAACGCCGGCGAGCACCCGCACCGCGTCATATCGAAATGTATTGGTGCCTTGACGTTGGCATGTATTACTGTTCTCACTTGACAATCATTGCCATGCACAAACTGGCTTAGGTCGGAGTGAGACAAGCTCGACGTGATTATCAGAAAGATCGTCAAGAAAGCACTGGGGCTTCCCGTACGCACACACACCGAGAACTTGCTCGCGCTTGGTGTGCACAACTCTGCTGCCGAGGTAGCGGAAGCGCAGCAACGTTCGCAGCTGGCTCGCTTGTCCACTACGACGGATGGTCAGCGCATACTTGGCGAGCTATGTTTTAACCCTATGGAGCTGGAAAAAAATAGCATGCGTATGTCAAAACATATGCAGAAAAACATCATTGTTGCCTCAAAACCCCGCAACACTCACCCTGTACACAACGAGGGACGTCGTCGGGCAAGGGCGACGGCTCTTCTGAAGCAACTGGGAAAAGGTGGCGTAAATGCAGGTTTTGTTGACGCTGCAGCATATCGAGACGGCAAAAACTTCGCAGCGGTGGTCGTGGACCAGATGGGCTCGACTACAAACTGCGCCACGGTACGCACCACGAACACCCCGGTGGCCGAACAAGTGGCCATCGCACTCACTCTGCTAAATGATCAGTGCGAAGAGGTGTACAGCGACTCCAAAGCCGCAGTCGGAGCCTTTCAAAAGGGCCGCATATCAACAGAGGCAGCCAGGATCTTGAACAGCTCCACCAGCGATATGATTGTCCCTCACACAACATTGGTTCCCCGCATGTTGGCTCCATAAACGGCGTTACACTGAACCCGAAGGAGTCGGCCCACTCAGCAGCGTGCGCGCTTACTGAACGCGCTGCTCTCGACCAGAGTGACGGCTCCAGTGCCGATGACGTGGGACATAAAGACACACCTACTACACACATTGAGATTACGAAATATTACTACATGGCGAGGTGGGCATTCCCAATGCCACATTCAAAACACAATAGAGCACAGGCCGTCTCGTTGCGCTTACTTCAAACCCATTCGTACCCGTCGTTAGCATACCTAAACGCAATTTATCCTCACAAGTTCCCCTATGCCGCCTGCGCCGCTTGCGGGCAGACCGCTACTTTAACACAGATGCTCTGGGAGTGCGGGTCGCTTAGGCCGACTTATAGCAAACCCGAGTGGGATGCGCTTCTGCACAGCCCAGAACTCCAGGAACAAATCCTGGCCGTCCAGTGTGCCCGCGACAGGGCCGTCAGGCTAGACCTGCCGGTACCACGTGGGAGTAGCCGGGTGACGCGTGGCAACCTCAGCGTCTGCACTGGACCATAATAAAGTTGTTCTCACTCACATGACACACATCTCATCATTATTATTTTTGCACCACTCACATACCTTCGTCATGCATTGGCATCACGTAATACAAAATTTGGCATATGTGAAGCTAGTGAATCAGCCACGAGCGCACAATGAGTGTGGCCTCTAGACATGTTGTTACGTGACACGCATGTTGGAATTATCATGTTTGGATGTGTCATTTACTTATGTCGTCCGTTCGCATCACCTAATACCGAGTTTGGTACATGTGAAGCTAGTGAAGCGGCCGCGAGTGCATCATTAAAATAGCATGTATTCATGCTGTTACATAACACGCATCTCATGTTTATCATGTTTGCACCAGTATCACACCTTCGTCATCCATTCACGTCCCGTAATACCGAATTTGCTATAAGTAAAGCTAGCAAAAAGGCCGCCAGCGCATCATGAGCGTGACATGTAGTCGAGTTGTTACATGACACGCATCTCATGATTATCATGTTTGTACTAGTCACATACCTTCGTCATCCATTCACGGCCCGTAATACCAAATTTGGTATATGTGACGCGAGAGAAACGGCTGCGAGTGCATCATGAGCGTGGCATGTAGTCATGTTGTTACATCACACGAGTGTCATTATTTTCATGTTAGGGTCTGTCACTTATGTTCGCCATGCAATCATGTCATACCATACCAGTTTTGCAACATGACGTGTGAACGAAACCACTGCAGGAGCTGCAGGACCATAAAATGTAAATTATCACATTCATGACATACATATGATAATTTTCATGTTATTACTAGTCAAATATGTTCTTTATACAGCCATGTTATGCCATACCAATTTGCTATCGATACCCTTATCAGAACGGCCTGGAGAGTTAAAAGTCGTAGGCGGCTGGATAAATAGATAGATAGATAGATAGATAGATAGATAGATAGATAGATAGATAGATAGATAGATAGATAGATAGATAGATAGATAGATAGATAGATAGATAGATAGATAGATAGATAGATAGATAGATAGATAGATAGATAGATATGCTCAAAGTCGCCGAAGTTCGCTAACAAGTGCTTCGCATTTAGTACGGGCGCTATTTTGGAACTACATTTGCAGGCAATAAGTTGAACGTGATCGGGCTCAGTAGCCTTCGCTCAGGTGCCATGATAAGTTGTCGAGTATAATATGGTATGCGAAATAATATGATTAGTACTACGCTTTTAATGATTAGAAATATACGAATATTGAGAAACTTTCTAAAGATATCAAAATAATAATGCATAATCTAGGCGGTACACCTGTCCTAATTTTCGCGCAATCCAATGCAAAACCAGCGCAATTAGTTTCATTTATCCCATTACTCCCCTAATCTTTCGGGCTTCCCAACTTTTGTCCCAGTATTCGAAGCATAATATTTCTTACCGTTGAATATTATTATAGTTTCCTAGAAGCTGTGTTTCGCCCCTCACGCAGCGCATGTGGAGATCGAGGCACGGGTCAGAAAGGTACGAGCTTACGCTACTGACGGTGTGAGCTGTTCATAAACAAGTTCTGCAGTAATTTTGGCGGTTTTCTCAGGAAAAGAGGAATAACTTGTGCTGAGTGCACTGCAGCCCTTAATTTCTTTCCATATAAGTTTGATTAGGCTAGTTTGGCTTCCAGTTCATAAGTGCCTATT
The DNA here is from genome assembly GCF_013339725.1 of Rhipicephalus microplus. NCBI lineage: Eukaryota > Metazoa > Arthropoda > Arachnida > Ixodida > Ixodidae > Rhipicephalus > Rhipicephalus microplus. Next base: position 34,531 of record NW_023611556.1, on the reverse strand, counting down.
TTTTAATGGAATGAAAGGTGCACTAGCAAATACATCTTTGATTAGCCCTGTTACTGTTGTATTGCCGGCGTGCAAATTTATAATGGGCGCTAGAGTAAAGAAAATAGGTTGTTAAAAGAATTTTGCGCTTGATTTCTAATAGCCACATTTCATTTTCAGCATGTAAGACACCAGTAGAATAGCAATCTATGTCAAAAAAGAGGACTTGAAGACGCAATCACGAGACTACGTTGTCAGAGTTTGCTTCGTAATTTTTATTTACACACAGCTTGGTTGGCAGCTTCTGCTGACTGTTCTTTTTGCAGAGTACATGAGGCGACCGGGCATCATCTCATTTCCAGCAACAGCTGTTCCACGTAGCAGATTAATACTTTCGATCCCGTTCGGCCACTGCTTAGACTAGACCTAAATGTACCAAATGTGCTCACGTTCGGGGCCTTGTCTCTGGGGCACAGTAACGGGAAAGTTGCCAATGCCTTGGCGGAATTTATAAAATGTTCTGAAAGAATTATATTGTAGATTCAACTCGCAAAATTTTCTAAACTGCGAATAAATTCGTAACTATTATCTCTCTAAATAATGCAGCTCAGAGTTGCTACCTATATTTGTACTCACTATAGTTATTGGTATTGGCAGTGAATGTAATCAGACTGATGATGATGATGACTGGTATTACTTGCAATTTTGTTACATTACAACTTCCGTCACCTTCACGTGGATGACTTTATGCACATGATTAAGAATTTCGTCTTAAGACTAGTTGGTTCTTGGCCAATATCCCAGTGTGGGTGTGTGCCACTGCCCCAGTTTCCACTCTTCTACTCTATGCAGCCGCCACCGCTTGCGGTCTTTTAAATAAAGTGGCGAGAAAACGGCACACTAAGCTGCAGCTCAGCTTCTCATTACAAGAGCCAAATGACGGTTTTGTGTGTCCGACCAAGCACGTCTTTTCAATAGAGTATCAGTATTACACTAATACTGAGAAAGACGCAATGAGCAATAGAATCAAAAACGGTAAGTGTAACGTTAGGAGACAAAGGAGCAGAGTGGATCAGGGAACAAACCGGGGTTGAGGATATCATAGTTGAAATCAAGAAGAGAAAGTGGACATGCATGGGCTGGGCATGTAGCACGTAGACAGGAAGACCACTGGTCATTAAGGGTAACTAACCGGATTCCCAGAGTAGGCAAGTGGGTTAGGTGGAGACAGAAAGTTAGGTGGGCAGATGAGATTTTAAAGTTTGCGGGTATAAATGACAGCAGCAAGCGCAGGTTCGAGTTGACTGGTGAAACATGGGAAAGGCCTTTGTCTTGCAGTGGACGTAGCCAGGCTGATGATGATGATGATATTGTTAATTATGATGGTTATACTGAAGACGACATGACCAGATGTTTATTTGTTGCACAATTACACATATATCTGTGAAAAAAGGGAGATCCCACGAACGGTGAGAATCAATGATATGCGAAGCACGAATGAGGATGTTGGATATGACACTGAAATAATCACAACCTTAGGCCATACGTGAATCGATGTGCTGATTATGATGTTTGGACGTATCACTTAAAGGGACACTAACGTCAGATAACAATTTAGATAAGAGTGAAAGCTCAATGTATGACAACATATAACACGACAATTTCATCAAAAACAGTGCCCTGCTTACGTAGAAATTAAGGTAAATGCACTTGAACAAAAGCGGCGCAGGAAGACATTTTAAATGATCTCGATTACATCAGACGAACCGCCTACAAATAATCATTAGTAATCCCTTTAACTGTACTAAATAAAGATTCTTCCCTGCATCAAGAGACGTAATAAAATGCTGCTTGTTCGTTTTTGTTTTATTTCTTGAAAATATAACCGCCAGACTTCACTATAGAAAATGGCGCGAGTGGTTTGAAAATTCAATTTGGCGTGGTTACACGGGACAGGTGGTGCCGTTTAGTGGTGCGCAGTTGAAACAAAAGCATCTGCAATCTCGACGCCAAAGGCGGGAAATTGATCGATGGCCGCGTTTGCTGCTGTGG